>VCRD01002422.1:13999-56980 GCA_006783055.1 Trinorchestia longiramus | reverse complement strand
CAGATGCAGCAGCTGCACTACAACGCTAATACAGGTGTAGCAGCTGCACTCCATCGCTAATACAGGTGTAGCAGGCACACTTCATCTCTACTACAGATGCAGCAGCTGCACTCCATCGCTAATACAGGTGTAGCAGCTGCACTCCATTACTAATACAGGTGTAGCAGCTGCACTTCATTAATAATACAGGTGTAGCAGCTGCACTCTATTACTAATACAGGTGTAGCAGCTGTACTCCATTACTAATACAGGTGTAGCAGCTTCCCTACATCGCTAATACAGGTGTAGCAGCTGCACTACAGGGCTAATATAGGTGTAGCAGCTGCCCTGCATCAGTAATACAGGTGTAACAGCTGCACTACAACGCTAACACAGGTGTAGCAGCTGCACTACAACGCTAACACATGTTAGCAGCTGCACTACAACGCTAACACAGGTGTAGCAGCTGCTCTGCATCAGTAATACAGGTGTAGCAGCTGCACTACAACGCTAACAGGTGTAGCAGCTGCGCTATCACCGCTATATCTTTGAGTGGACACAACAGAACTCCTCGTCTGTATCGAGAGGCTCTCGTGCCAACGGATCCATCGATTGCCTTGAATGTCGAAACGAACTCCTAACGAACGCTTGCAAAGGAAGAACCTCAAAAGAACTGGGAAGTGTTCGATAAATATGAATAATTCAAAGCGTTCCATTTATGCGACTGATGGATAAACCACGTCCCAATACCCTCGCGCTACGCTTTGTTTTAGCTACACATGAGCAAGCTTTTTTTTGTCACAGCGAGCGATAGTTTTTTTTTAGGTACGTTTTAGCCCATCCCACAACCGTTGATGTGCGTGTAACTTTATATTAAATGTCGATTTATCGCAGAATGTTGAGTAACTGTGAACTAATTCCAAGCAACGATTGGATGGGAATTTTCACTGATAAATATGCGTGACATAAATTACTTTTACGATCTAGCGCTTAAGCCCAAATGATTGAAATTATAGTTTTAAGCAGAACCTAATCGTGGCAACACGAAGTGGGAATGACGTTTGATTTACAATAATAAATTTCCATTGCACCTCGTGCTTTTGAAGCCGAAGTGTAGTACGTATTTATCATTTGCAGTGTAAACTGACATTTTTCCCTGCATCAAAGTCACCAATCATAGACACTTTCGTTTAGCGGGAAATGCTTTTTCTAGTGCTGCAACGCACAACATAATTGTACGATGTCAGGAGAAAAATTTATTTAATCTTGGTGAGGTTCAATTGCTGGTTCACGTTCCTCGCCAACGAGAGAGCTAGTGTAGCATTGAAATGAAATAGCCGACCATGCATCCAAGCTATCGATTTTCGTCTTCACATTACGGAAGTTAGTTTCATTTTAGCTCGTGTCGGTGCTCTCTAGTGCACGATTCTTCAGACTCGTGTCGCAGTTGGTGGGCTAAGATAGTCCTACTACATGACTGAAAATCATGAATTTCTTCACAGGCAAGTTAGGATCGAGTTCACAACCGCTTTTTTAGATCAAGAAAACGAGAAAAAGCTAAAACCGTCACTAGTAATATTTGGCCAAATAGCGTCACCTTATTTCGAGCTCAACTTGTTTGTTTAGTATTGTAATCATCAAACCTGACATTCTACTCCAATAACAATGAAATAAAAAATTGTGTGAGGACAAGTATACCAGAACAGAAAGCTTAGACCCTCTCATCTGGTGCCAAACATTCAACAGGGAATAATCGAGTGTTTTCGACCGCCAAGCTTTGAAGGTAGGAATTACTGAAGAAGTTTCAGCATATCTAATGAGAAAGCCTAGGCAAAGTCTACACTCACCTTGAAGGACCGTGCCTATAGGTCTCAGTTCATCCTATACGTCAAGTGATAATTATCTCTGCACTCAAAACTATAGTGATTTGTGTTATTTCAGGAAGGTGGTCACTGCTTCAATGCTGCATAGCTACGTCTTCCGTTACATAATCACGAATGTGAGACTTTCACACCGCGTTGATGAAATAGTGGACTTAATTTTCTAAGGAAAAATAGTCTTTACAATTTACTTAACAAAATCAAGCGAACAATATCGCCTCGCACTCTAAAACATAGAGTTAAGGAAATCTTTTTGATGCTTCTATTTAAATTAGAATGTTTTTAAGTTTTTTAAAATATATATTTAAGGAAGATAAGGGAAATGATGTAAAGAAGTCATGCTATGCTGAAGTCGTCGAAAACTGGAGAATGAGCACGTGTGAGCCTGGATGCTCAACGCCAACATTAAATTTTTGTGAATGGAACACGCTTGGAGGTTATTTCGCAAGTATCTTGCACTTTCAGGGCTATTGATTTTAGATCGAACTAAACTCGACTTTTTCTATTTGAACACCAGTTCATACTTTACTGACGCTACAACATTTATCAGCAGGGCGTGTTAAGAAGTGGTATAAGTTAGAATACATGCATGCATTTACATTCCATAGGACTGTGCGTATTTGCATTTGCATGTGAATTGCATGGTTCACCAACACTTACATATTCATACTAGACTTTTTACGAAGCGCTTCACTATTCGAAGGTGCATAAAAAACAGTTTTTGATTTCATATGTGCGAACCAGCGGAATATTTTAACCAGGAACCAAATTTTGCTCTGCCTGATAACTAACAAGGCTCACCTAGTCAAAATGGCACATCTTAGTTTAATTTTTTACTTGTCAGACCAGTTTTTCAAAGTACAGAATACGTATCATGGTTACACACTATTTATGCGTAAATTCTTATCACTTAAGGAGTTTTCGTAAAGAATAAATACTTCCTGCTTTGATACAAAATAAATGCAGTACTCACCTCCTGCTGGCTCTTCAGATGCAGAGGGCACCTTGATGCCTCTGTTTTGTTGACCAACATTGCTGCTGTAAATGACCCCTCCTTCGTTGACGCCTATGACCACTCCAGTATTACTATAGCCCCCAAAGTAGTCCCTACCACTCCCTACAGCTGGTACCGGAGCGAGGGTGGTACCAAGTCGATGGTACTGAGACCGTCTCGTTATTTGTGGTACAGGTGTGGTAGATGTGGTAGTGTGGTAGAAGGGGGGCGGTGGAGGAGCAGAGTCACAACACTCACGATCTGGAAATTCAGATGCCCCGCAAAATTCAAAGCTGAGCCACAAACCTAAAGTCAGGAACAGCTTGAACGTAGTCCGCTGATGATGCTTATGTTTTTGCCAGGACGTTACTGTGCGTGCCGTCATAAAGCAAGTTTGGTCGAGGAAACAATTACTGGTCAGTTCATAGCTTCGACAATATTGACGATGTGAAGTCATCGTTGTGTAGCAGAGGCTCAGGATGTACAAAAAATATAGGCAGAAAAATTCGACTGCATACAGTCACGTGAGCTCTTGCAGGACACGGAGAAGCAATTTTCAGAGTGCTGCTCTAAAATAGGGGAATGTCTGCACGACTATGTTCATCTTTGTTTTATTTCACATAACAAAAGAACCAAACTATTAGAAACTGGGATTGTTGCAGCAATGTATCCTTTGTGCAAGCGAATTCCACAACTTAGGGTGTTAACAATTGAGTAGAATATTTTTAGTGGGAATCAAAGTCCCCAGTTTTGGTTAGAAAGCGTTGATTAAAAACGCCATGGTGCGTAAGCAATTTACAGAAGATATGGCACAGAAAAAACAGACGCAAGAACATTCTCAGCATCTTATTTTTAGGTGAAGATATGAGTACAGATATGTGACATTTATTTCAATACTTTACTCGCTATGATAGTCGATGGTAAAAGCTGATATGAGTTGAGTGGAACGAGGTCTTATTTCTTTAAGACAATTGTAAAAGGCGCCGCAGGGACACAACACACTTTGGCTGACAAACTTTTTTTTTAGCTTAAACTGGTTTAGATTACACTGTTGAGGCATAAATTGGGCACTGGGATACATTCGTTAACATTCCTCATTCATATTATATGGTACGTATGAAAATAAATCAAAGAAAACTACATTTATTCCATACAACACTCGTCGACATGAGTTCTCAAGTTTCCTTTCATTTTGACATCCTGATAACACGCCTAAATTCTTTCTTTGAGCTTCACGTAACGCCATTCATTTTCAATGCACAGCGTAAATTTCTCTAGTAAAATTTTCTTTTTTAATCACGACACAGAAATCTCGGTATCTAAGTAGATATCATCCAGAACTTTTCAACACTACGCACAAATTTCATCACATGTAGCAAACGCATTTTCCCGCGAAATCAAATGAAAGCTGAAATTTTCTCGCTCCAATGTCGTAAAGCTCATGTTAGAGCGAGGAGGCGTGAAGGAAGGCGTAGTTTCGAGCACTCTTCTCATCAGGATCCTTACAAACTTGGGACATGAACGCGAATTAGCCATAAAATAACCTGGAAAGATCAAACTTATGATTGGTCTCCTAAATTCGATAAGAATATCACAGCACTCTAGTTAAATCTGTGCACGAACAAAAGCTGCAAATGAGCCTTAAAAGTTACTAATGGGACGGCACTGATACATCCACTTCCAGTAGCTCAAGCAGAAATGTACAAAATAAGTTTCCTTAAGCATTCATTAATTTAGAAGTTAGTATTGAAACACTAAAGAACAATTACACAGGAACTTTCGAATCAGGAAGTGTTTCTCAAGAGGGAAATAAAAGTTCCAACCAACAGACCAAAAACAAGTGCGTCCCTTGCCAAAGGCGTCAGCCACCAGGGCGTCAGCCACCAGGGCGTCAGCCACCAGGGCGTCAGCCACCAGGGCGTCAGCCACCAGGGCGTCAGCCACCAGGGCGTCAGCCACCAGGGCGTCAGCCACCAGGGCGTCAGCCACCAGGGCGTCAGCCACCAGGGCGTCAGCCACCAGGGCGCCAACCTGGCTAGGTCTGTTCGACGCTTTAACTCCTGCAACTCAATTAAAAGTTCATCAAAATGTTGACCTGGCTCAGGTCAAATGGTCCGTCAAACTTTCGTTCCCGTACAAGGCCTTGCAGTTCCTCGTGCACTGATGCCCACAGGCTCTCCTTAAGCCATCAAGCCTCATCAGTACCACAGCCACACCAACACGACTATAACTGTCACATCTAGCGTAACTATCAATACTACTATGTACTACCGATACAGTAATGGTTACCGCCAGCCCCACGGCAAGCATAATCGGCAGTACAACGACAGGTACGACTGTCACTGCAACTGGCACAAATCACCATCACAACTGGTACAAGTCACTACCACGATTGGCACAAATCACTCCCACGACTGCCACAAGTCACTCCCACGACTGGCACAAGTCACCACTACAACTGGCTCAAATCACCACTACAACTGGCACAAGTCACCACTACAACTGGCACAAGTCACCACTACAACTGGCATAAGTCAGCATTAGAACTGGCTAAGTCCCCACTACAACTGGCACAAGTCACCACCACAACAGACATATCATCACTGTAACTGGCACAACCGTTAGAAGTGTCTCACAAAGTCACCACCACAACCTGAGGTTATAACTCCCACGACAACAACAACCAAACTCACCGCCGCCATCACCGCATGCCGATCTAAGAACACAAGGAGTTTTTCATCCACGAAAGTTTTCATTGATTGCAGAGGGGGAGGCGGAGCTGCTGTGGCTGATGAGCTTGCATCCTTCCCCCCTCCTGTTCAACGGAGGACGCGCTCCGCCGTCACGACTAATGAGGCAATAAACACAACGTAGGAACACATTAAGCACAATGTAAGAGCACAGTAAACTGCATCAACGCGAACCTGAAAGTAAGGCAACGGCGTGCGGTCGATGTCGGAATCAGCATCAAATTCGAGGACCCAAGAAGAGATATGAGAATAGGGGTGACCTGAAGAGAACTGTTTATGCGAGTAATACAAGATATTTAATGTCCTTATAAGGTACTATGTATGCTCTTATATGAACAAGGCTCTAAACGAGTAATGGAACTTGTTTACCAGAGGAAATTAAAACAATTATAAACTCATAGAAATTGAAATACTGGTGCGCGATATAATAATCCCCTGAGCACGCAGGAGATGAAATGTTTAAAATCCGACAGTCCCAAATGGGAATGACAATCCTTAAACAAAAACCTTGCTGACGGAGAAAACTTTATCCAAGCCTGTAAATTCAATGAGCAAAACTCAGCAAATATTTACTTGGAAAACTGGGAAATTTTTGTTGTCAACTGACACCGTGAGACTTCATAAACTGCGCACGATCTAATTTGTCAGCGAGCGAAAGTTGTCGGCGTATCTTTGAACGAATTTCAACACTTGCCCTTTGTTGCAGTGGACCGTCCCGTGCATGCAAATGGACAGATGACGACAGAAAAAAGGGCTTTCTTTTCGCTGGGACATCTTCCTCAGGCGCCGGGGCCCGGCGGGAGCGAGCTCCAGGAAGCTTCTGTGATGAGATGGGGAAAGAAGGAGGGGTGAACACAGCGGGGAAGGCTGGACACGAAAAGATTTGAAATGCAAGTGAGATTGTGAGGTGAACTCGTGGGAAAAAAGTGGTGAGGGAGAAGGGGTTGGAGAAAAAAAAGACAAAAATTTGGATGAAGGTAAATTGAAGACGAAACGATGTCGAGTACGGGCAAGACTAGATGTCAGATAAAGGAAACTTTACAGTTCAGTATGTAAAATAAAAAAGTCAAAGAAAGTGCACCACGTAATGAGAATAGGGACTTAAGACGTTATACTGTGATACTGTAATGGGGGAAAATGTTATGACTGTAACGATGAAGCCTAGGGTCAAAAGATACGACGCTCACTCAGTGTAGGATCGGTTACATCGCTAATCGCTGCACTTCGAAACGAGTAAATTTGTGGTGCTTCTTCGAGAGAGACACAGGACACTCTGAAGAAGAAAATAAACAATGAATGCCGGTCTGCCAACACTCGATTTTATTTAAAAGATGCGAAAGAAAACCATTGTAGAGCAGGCGGAGTATGTTATAGGGGTTGTCTACAGTGAAGGACTACATCAGAGATCGTTCTGTATCCGACTTCTCTATCAAATTAGGATGCTGATTTTTTTCGGCCGTAATAAGTTAGACTGATGCCATTAACTCACTGATGCCATTAACTCATGTTTCGTGACTGTTTAAATAAATATGTTTAAAATTTATGCGTGTGTTTAATATCCTTTCTCACTTATGCCATCAAGAATGAGACATTTTTAATTATTCTATGTGGAGGTTTGGGGCCCTTCGAAGGAGAGCATGTCATGTTTTTTAATTTTTTTGTTTAGCAATGTCATTCTCAAGAACTGATGAAACGTACGAAAATAACGGGAAAGAAATCATCTGAAGAAACCATGCATTGGAATTTGGATCCAAGTATTTTTTGAGGGAACAGATAATAGCTTGATTTCCTAACATATAGCCACACTTCAAGAAAACATGGAAATAAATAAAAAGAAACTAAAATTTAATTGGAAACCGAATGTTCGAAAAGGAGACAATTTAAATGACAACTTAAGAGAGCAGAACAAAATTAAAACAGCTTTTAGAAGACAGCAAAAGGGACGACATTAAAATTTAACCGCTTTTTTAGGGAATGATTCATGGAACGAAAATTAAAAATAGATTCATGATCTGAAACAACTGCTTGCTGGCTGAAATCAAGAGAAATACCTCCAAATTATTCGGTCATGATGTATCCCACAGAATTTGAACGTGAAAGACATGAATCCTGTGGATTTGTGATGAAGCTTCAAATGGCCGTATGAAAAGTTGGAGAGAAAAGGACTCTGCATAAGAACAACAGCGAAAGTTACATTTTGCTTGCCTCAAAGAGATACAAGCAAAACTTTAAGAAAAACTGCATGATAATATAGACCCCATGACGGAGTAGTTGCGAAAAC
Organism: Trinorchestia longiramus; assembly: GCA_006783055.1. Classification (NCBI taxonomy): domain Eukaryota; kingdom Metazoa; phylum Arthropoda; class Malacostraca; order Amphipoda; family Talitridae; genus Trinorchestia; species Trinorchestia longiramus. The sequence goes on along the minus strand of VCRD01002422.1, from coordinate 49,096 downwards.
CGCAATTTAGTAATCGAGGTGTGAATCCGAAAGCCAGAAATAACCATAGAGCTACGGCATCCAGCAATGAAAAACAGAGATGGTTTAAATTTCGACTCAGATTCTGAGCTGACAACACCGGCGAATGAAAGTAACAAACAGAGTCAAAAGTAAGAGACAAAACGAGTCGGAAACGCGCAGGAAGGGTAAAAATACGATGAACAGCAGCTTCAATCGTTAGTGGAAATCAAAAACAGCAACCATAACAGTTAGAAGCTCTCACATTTTTCACAGCCAACAGACAAGCGTTGCCAAGAGACCTACACAGGCACCACGTGTCGACTGAGATGCTCTCAATTAAAATGGCCTGGACGCTAGTAAAGTCGTAAATGAAATTTAAAAGACAAAGGAAGAAAGCGTCGGAAAATACGACAGTCAAAACAAGGTTGCAGGTGCATGCTTATGTCATCTGATCAGCTCTAACTCAGTGTCAAGTCATCTGAAATCAAAAATAGTTGTCCAAATGAGTGAAGGGCAGAAAATGCAGCTGTTCAAATGAATGATACGTTGAAAGTGGAGCTGCTTAAATGCATGGGAGACTGAGAGTGTAGCTGTTCAATAGAAAAGATGGGGCCAAATAGTCATACGAAAATTACCGCCTAAGCTTCATAATTTGCTATCCATACCATTACCTCAATTACTGCGTAAATAACCACACAATCATGTTCATGGCATGCACCTATTTTAATCTCATATGAATGAAGGAAGGTGTAAAGGAAGGAGGAAAAGTAAAGATGTCAAAGGAAAAGTGAAAACAACAAAGAGAAAGCGAAAATGACGAAGCAAAAGCCACGACCAGAAAAGAAAAGTGAAAACGACAAATGACGACTTGAAAGGGAAAGTTAAAACGATAAAGGGAAAGTGAAAACGACGAAGGAAAAATCAAGACGACGAAGGAAAAAGAAAGAAGGTAAAATGAAAGTGCAGACGAAAGAGAAGGTAAGGTAAAACAAAAGTGAAGCAGTAGAAGAAGATTAAATTCATGAGACCACAGGATGCACGCTGTCTAGCGCTGCAACTGTTCTTCGAAGGCTCAAGGTTCAGCGCTGTGCAATGTGGCTCCCAAGTAACTGGACCTCGCCAGTGAGGGCGGGGAAAAGAAGCGACGTAACTGCGAGGAAGTCGCTTAACCTAAATGTTTTGAACCATATTAACGGGATTCAGCACTGAATAGAACTTCGGCGAAAGCAAAACTAAATGAAGTGCATGTATTGTCAAGTCTGAAGTACAAATCAATATCATTGGTGCAAATGAATTAATTTTAACAATATCTGATGTAATCCAAGCGAAAAAATTTCGCGTAATATTAGTAACACAAACAATTTTATCCAGGATGTAATTCATGAACTCCCTTTTATTGACCTTCAACCATCTGACAGTGCCAGAAGCTGATTATCAAGGTCTTACAAAAAACGTACCATATACACAAAATTTATTTTGTCACCATTTAGTGGCAGGGACACACCAGGGGAGTGGTGGCAGGGATGCACCAGGAGAGTGGTGGCAGGGATGCACCAGGAGAGTGGTGGCAGGGATGCACCAGGAGAGTGGTGGCAGGGATGCACCAGGGGAGTGGTGGCAGGGATGCACTAGGGGAGTGGTGGCAGGGATGCACCAGGGGAATGGTGGCAGGGATGCACTAGGGGAGTGGTGGCAGGGATGCAGAGCCACTGAAGGTATCGTCCATGAAGCCAACGCACGTAACTTATTGCAAATCGACCCAAGCTGCGGAGGGCTTTCAGTTTTTCATCCACGAAAATTCATGAGCGGATTTTAGTATTATAAAAAGATATTGGTTCCAGCACTAGTTACATTGATGGAGTTACTCAAGATTAACACGTTGAGTGCGATACGACCCGCCGGTGGGTCGCTCAGGTTAGGTTCTATAATTTTTTCAAGGCTTTCTAGTGACTGTGTGTACAAAGTAAAGATTTGCACCGGCTAGGTAATCGCAGGCAACGTGTTAAAGGGACGAAACAGATTTGGAAATTGAAGACTTGTGTGTCCTGCATACTCTTTTTTCCCTCCATTTAAAAGCGCAAGTAAAAGTTTCACAATACGTAGAACCTTAGTTTTTCCAAATTCGAGATCGTTAGTTCGTCTAACAATATTTCTCTTTACTCTCTTTCGAATCTAAACTCTGCACAAATAAAGTTTCTGTTCTAGTCTGGAATTATCTGATGTTATATTTGTATATCTACAGGTTCGTTGTAGTTATTGAAACTATTAGATGCAAGGCTGAAATTGTTGCACCAAGTAGCAGAGAAAAAGGTGAACTTTGAAAATGCCGTTTTATGAGGGTTTTTAAAATCCGGGCACGTGAGTTTGGCTGGCTTGCTGCACTCCATTTGAAGTAACCGTCTGATAATTGACATTTTTATCAAGCGTTCTAAGAAATTATACCCTACCAAGGAATTTCTCATGCGATGGATAACAGAAATAGAACCGCAGCTTTCTGGCGGTCGACTGATGGCAGTCGTTGAGATGCGCATGCACTCCTCATTCCAAGAAGCCTTGGTGAATGACCGCCAATTTTGCGTGGCGTCTTCTAAAGGGCAGGCCATTGCCACTCCACATCACAACTTCATCTCTGTGCTGCGTCTGCTCAGTTGTGGGTGCCAGCAATGCAGTGTATTATGTTACTCATTTCTCGGTCCTTTATTCCAAGCACGGTGCTGTACTGAACGCTACTTGTACTACGTGACATCTTTTATTTATTAACACGTTTGTTGCGATTGCCTGATTGGTGTAAAACTTCACTTTGTACGCATAGTCACTAGAACGATCTGAAAAAATTACAGAACCTAACCTAAGTGACCCACCGGTGGGTTGCATCGCAACAAACGTGTTAATAGAACAGTAGTGATGCTTAGTTTCCAGCCAATGGAATTCCTTGGGTGTCAATTTCCTTGCATGAAATTGACCGTTCAAGTAGTTATTGGCATAAAAAGTGCCGTACTTTTATAAAAGAACAAAATTCTTAAATTAGTTGAGCATAAAAACCTGTTGCGTTACACTGCCATTGTTTCCAGTGCCGAATTTAACTATAATTCTTCTATAAAACCTTTTAATAAAAATGAAGAATATGAACTGAAGTCCTTTTCTGCAGTCTTCATGCCTGCAATGAAGACAGTAGCAGTTCCATTTCTTGCAAAGAATGCTAGATTTTACATAATTCATGATCTATCCCGAACCTAATAAGCTCTATAATTTTTGCGCTTCAGTTCAACTGTTGACAAACAAGAACCATTAATTTCTTACGCGAATATATCAGCTTTACGCAGGATGTATAGCTGTTGAGTCAGTCAGAGCAGTACAGCAAACGCAACTGTCTGTCCGCGACAAAATATGACATGGAACGTGCCATCGGAGTATGCAATCTCTTGGTCAGACTAACAAAACACGGCATAGGACGCACCATCAGGAAACCCTAATTCTTGGTCAGACTAACAAAACGCTTCAAAGGACGCACCATCAGAAAACACAAATTGTTAGTTAGGCTGTACGATGCACTATCAGGACGCACAAACCCGGGGTGAGAATCACAGAGCATTGCATGGGACGCACCATCACGATGTACAGTATCAATTCTCGGGCAGCCTCACAAAACCCGGCATAGGACACACAATCAGGACCAAGGCGTAACTGCTGTGAGCTGCAGCTTGCAATGAAATTCAACGACCATCGAACTGCTATGCTTGCTTTGTAAGGGCCCACGTTACGTTGCCGAAGGCCGTCATCTTTCTCCGAAAGAGTTTTGTAAACAGTGTAGTTCTATTTCGAGCGTTAACATTTGGTTGAGATCGACATCTTCATTCGCACACGTCAGCAAGCAGCAGCAAGCAGCATCGCTATTAATGCGACCGCTCTATTTTACGCCTCAAGTGTCTTTTATGATTCGATGAACCAAGCGTTGAGAATATTATTAAAAATCTTTAGCTTTGCCTCGTGAGAATATGCTTTAGACAATAAAATTACTCCGAAGCAACTCTTTTCCATCATTTTATTGTTTCCTGTAACTTTGCTCGATTGTGCTCTTGTATTTCTCTCAAATTCAAAGTTCAAAAATGTACATGCACTGTGCATCTTCCATAAGAGTTATTCTTAAAACTTACGATGCAATTATGAGGGAGTGAGGGAGATCTCGTCCAGATCAACGGAGTGGGAGCTAGATACAGCACGACGAGCAGGGCAATGAGAAGTGGAAGAGTGAGAGAATGAGGAGTGGAAGAGTGGACGGATGAGGAGTGGAAGAGTGGACGGATGAGGAGTGGAAGAGTGGACGGATGAGGAGTGGAAGAGTGGGAGGATGAGGAGTAGAATGGAAGAATAAGAAGTGGAAGAGGGAGAGGATGAGAAGTGGAAAAGTGTGAAAATGAGAACTGGAAGAGCTGGAGGGTTAGGAGAAAATTAATACGACCAACATGTCTTCTTGCTTGTCACGTTTCATTAACAAGTCACCAAGAAATGTTAGTAGAATTAGGCAACATATATACCAGCTTGTAATTGTCTGATCAAATCCTTGGTGATGCGATGCATCTTGTGTAGCTGAGCAAACAGTTACAAGACACGCGCCACTGCCATGGACCTCGCGTGTTGTGACAGTCACACATTGAAGATCGATGACGATCTATATCGGAAATCGGAAAATTCTGAATATTGTAAGGGAAGGTCAAAGTCACGCTAAAGCCATGCAGATAAGAAGACATCCAGACCTCCATATTATGATAGAATGAAAAAATTTTGAAGGCCAACTGAGCGTAATGGGTTGCTAAATAATAGTATTCTGATGGTTTGGTAGACATTTTTTGCTCACACTGTTGAGGTCATTCCTAACTTAGGTAGTTAAGTGTATCAGAAACACTTCTTTCTTATTTTTAATACTAACATTCTGTAATTGAGAAACCAAGGAACATCCTTGTCTTCAATGAGAAACCTTTATAATATGGTGGGATTCAGATGTTATATAATGTGCATAAAAAGTTTCTTCAGAAATTGAAAGCAATGACAAATTTCAACTGCAACTGAGCCCCAAATGAGATGTATTGTATTACCATCACACAGATATCGTCTGCCAGAGACGCATGTCTTCGGTGGCGTAGAGTTTTGCCTCCAGGACAGCGTTCAATGGGAGAGCCAAGGCAGCTACTGGCGGCCACTCGTTGGTCGGGCAATAAACTACAACTAGGTTGCCTTATAAAGTCTATTTTGTCGCAAGCAGGAGACCGTGGGTCATAAATTGTTAAGTTAGGCCTGACAATGACGGTAATCCTTGGAGAGTCGAACATTGGCACGGTGGGAGAATCGTACGCTGCAAACATCCAATCGTGTAGCTAACTTTGCCGCCGAGCATCGGGGAAGACTTGGGGTCAAATTTGGGCAAAGTTTCAGACAAAAACCAGAGGTTCTTAGCAATCCCTGGGGAGCAGTAGCAACTGAAAGGAATGAGCGCTGTCAAGAAATAGCGGCGATTGCCGCAACAGAAATCCCTGTATCTGAATAAGATCAGCAGTGCGTGCTCAGTTCTTAAAAATATTGGTCAATTTCAGTGCTTCATAGCAAGACATACTTTGAATAATTGAATTATTCAACAAAGAATGGGTTTTCTTGAGCACTAGGAAAAAAACAGGAATACAGTCGACGAAAGAAGTAAACCTAAAGCGCGCTGAAAGATCGAAGAAAGCTCCAAGATAAGGCAAGATTTGCTGACCACAGGAGGAGGTAAATCTTTAGTGGCGCACCAGGCCTCAGTTATCTAGCGATAGAGTCGCCCTACCAAAATAAAGAGAATAAGGTCTTGCCGAGTCAGACTCTCCAGTCGAAAAGGTTTTATGTGTGACTACAAAACCTGTCTCTAAGAGTCAGCTGTGGGCACGAAGCCTTCTCGCATGACATTTTTTCGCTATGAGATCGGCAGCACTGGAAAAAATTATAGATTGACTAGAGTGGCTCGACGAAGAAAATTGAGGGAATGATCATGCTGTCTAGTGCTCGAAATTATATTTTAACTTACGCAAACTGAGACTGACATAGATTAGAAATGGAAGTAACACAATTGGCTTAAAATCGACTTTGGCTAATCAATCTGCAGAATGTGAAGTCTCTGTGCTGAAGTTTTGTTATAAATGCTCATTTTTGCACAAAAATATATAGTTCATCGCTAATTCAATACGTCACGAAGTGAATCTCGTAGAAACACGATCAAAAGAAACTTGTTCGCTTCTGTGCCAAGCAAACTTCTTGGATGATGCTCAACTTTTGATTAAGAAATTTTGCATAAATGTGATATCAAAGATCAATCGTTTCATTTGCAACCTTTCAATGGAAGAACTTAAAACATGAACTCGATTTCATTTCAAATTTAAACATTCGAATGTTGCAGAAGTTCTTACGCTAAATTTCGAATTCTGAACTCACGTAAAATTTGGAGGTGCAAACACAACTAAATTTTTCGTTTTTTCCATAGTGCTTATGTCTGAAGATGCATCACTGCAAAGGTTTGGATAAGAAATTTCAGACGCAAATAAATACAAAACTCAAAAACGCAGAAATGCACGGTTTGTAAGTGTATTTTCTACGAAATTTATTATTACAGTTGAAGTTGTTTTCAGGAATATTTTACCAAACGTGTGCAAAACACATATTCAAACACCTGTACATTCAGTAGCGTATTGTTTTTGAATGGCTTAATTATTTGACTGTGAGTACAGAAACAGGTTAGAGAGAGTCTCAACAATGGCAGAGAGATTTCAAAGACAAGGCAAATTGAACGATAATGAAACGAACATTGAATCAAAGTCACTCGCGCAGGAGGTCGCTCTCACGGTACGGCAGCTTCCACAACAAAGGAAATGGAGTGAAGAGATACACAACTGAGAGAAATGACTACACAACTAACGTACGAGACTCTAGATACTAGCAGTATTCATTATCCTTTCTGCTCCATAATACTCCCGGTAGTGGGTATGAAAGATACCTCTGCATTGCATCTATAGAGGAACTCAGAAATATTATCCAGCTACATGCTAGGTACTCAGAATATGCTGGAGTAAATTCTCTCCAGGTCACCTACAATTATGACAGTAAAAATTGACACAATATAAATTGCTTACTTGCTACCATGTAATTGATTTGAGATTAATACGACAAAATCCGTTTTTCTCCTTTCTCTACCAAATTTCAAATTTTATTCATTTATTTCAATTATTAGGAGCATGAACCAAATTTCACGCCAGCGTGCACGTACAAAATTTACTTCACCATCGTCAAATGTGTTTCCCATTTGCGCCTGATTGGGAGAAGATTAAAGACCGGCTCTAGGACGGTCCACGGCAATTTTAATTTCGATTTAAATTTCAGGAAGTCGATTTGCCTGTCTAAACTCAACCCCTGTTTGTAGATCAGAGAATGAGATGGATTCAGACATGGGAGATTGCTCGTAGTTTAGAACGAGCAGTTATTTTTATGACAATCTTTTCGATTCAATTGATCAATTATTTCACGCTCCTTCAACCACACTCAGTAGCTGTTTTTTTTTTCTAAAGAGAGCGCAATTCAGCACATGGTAACCATAATTTAAAATAGACTATTGATTGCGCTATTAATGATCAATATTACAAAAAGTATAGTGATATACATACGAGTGGGTATAGTAAAAGTATAGTGATAACTCGCACAAATTAATAGTGTACATTTCTTAAGTGTGTTTCAATAAAGTGTGTTTACATAACTCCTATAAAATCTTTTTAAATTAGCAAATCTGACTTCGTTGAAATTTATCAATCTATCAAAGTACCAGCATTCAATAGCTTTGGGTGCTGGACAGTAACAGCTAAGAGGTTAAAGTAGAAGGACGTTAGGAAAACATTCGAAAATAAAAATAAATTTTAAAACATTTTCAGTTGTCCTGGTTTAAACAAATATCGGTGGAGGCTGGATACTTTTAAATAAAGACCAATTAAATACTGCACTGGGTGGTTTCCTCAAACAGGAAGAAGCAAAAACCAAACTAGGGTCCATTTGCGTTTTGGAATCTAAACCTTGAATTATATATTTTATAGCAGTTACAATTTCCGTACACTTAATAATAAGAACATTAACAAACGTACGAATACTTTTAGATAAAAAAAGGTAGTGTAAGCAATAAAAATGACTAATTTTTCTTGCAAACGAATATATGATAGAATGTTTCCATAAGCCAGCCAGAAATGCAACCGGGGTTTCTTTGAAAAGTTCAAGTTCACATTTATAAGAACAGCGTTCCAGCCCCGCGTCAGAAGAGTATGAGTCAATAATCAGTTCCAGCTGTTAATTTCAGACCTTAATGGCACGTACACATTGCCCTGACGACCTCGTTTTCAAGCGCAACAGTTGTTGTGTTGCAGGTTAGTTTGAGGCCAAGGCTGGCCTTGTAGTCTGCCAGGGGAATCATCGTTCATGAGCTCTATGGACGTGGAATATTCTTTCGCTTTGTAGTATACTTGGCTGGCAGTCGCTCCAAAACTGTATCCAACTTCGCAGTTCGCGAGGTGGCTTGCCCACGTCACGAGGCCTGGAATGTTAATCTCTAAGAGTTATCACAAACATATAATGAGTGATCTCAAACCCAAAGGTTTCTCTGACATACCAACGAAATTTGGAGGCAGCCTTCCCGCCCCAAAATCTTTGAACCAAACTTTAACGAAGTGGTTTTTGGTACCAGGCTGAGGCAGACGAAGCGGCGAGATAGCAAGGCCTTATCAGGAAGCAGCGCCATCGCGGTTTACGCCTCAAGTTCACTCGTAACAGCAAACCGCCGGCAAGCCCAGCAGCGTTCGCTTCCTCGGACTGATTGCCAAGGCAGACTAGGGCTATTTCTGAGCTGTTCCTGGGCCTTACAAGTAAACGAGAAGTAGAACAGGAGCGTATCTTCAAAGCTGATGGCTTCAACAACAAGGACACAAGCTGTAATTCAAGATCAGTTTCCAAAAATAGAGGGCTAACTGTCATTGATCAGACCTGTCTCATAATTATACTTCAAAAATGGTCTTCAAAAATCGTTACAGGATACAATATTACAAACGCTAAAAATCTTTACGTAAACATTTCACGTTCATGCAATAGTCAAATCCCGTATCTTTCTGCATATTTTAAAGACAGTAGCGCTAGATAAACAACTGCTTAGTCACAGGTGCAACGTGAGATTGAAACAGGAATCCCTGCAATCCTCAGGTTAAGAATATCTGAAGATCAGAGAAACAGTGACTGGCAAAGCAAGTCAATACTCGAGACCATTTTGGCTTTTATTTAATTACAGGAAGAGATCAGCGCTCTCCTGCAAAGGTTTCCAGCTCCGTTGCTGAGCGGGGAATGCTCTTCAGAAGTAAACAAGAGTTCTTTGATCTTCGAAATAATTGCTTCTAGTTTCATCAGGGTTTCTGTTCAGTGATTGCGAGCTTCCATATTAGCATCTGCAACTAATTTGGTTCTCCAAGATTCGCGGTGTAAAAGATTACGATGAGTTTCTGGTGGAGTGGCCTCATCAACGGTTTTTATATCCTCTAACAAGCAAAGAATTCTTCTAAGAATTACACAAAAATTACTTCACAGAAACTTCGTTAGGTATAGTTAACTCGATTTCGATCGTTAGAAGGTTGAGGATATCACTTTCATTATTCATATTGACTAGTGATGCAGTATTAACACACGGGCAATTTGATCAAATTTACGTTTGTATGATTCTGGGGAGAATTTGATCACCAAACTAACGCACTGACTTAACACTTTTACGTCCGTGGAGCGCTGGAAGTGCGTACCTTTATATTTACAGATCGGTAAAAACTCCATAATTGCATTACAAATGACGAACACCCACTCACACACTCGGAAATACGAAACCTTTAAGCTTCCATGGGATGACCTGAATTTTTGAAGCGAGATGCGAAATGTAAGAACTTGTATTGAAATTAAATCACAGTATTTTATACATCAACGATGCAAAAACACTAACCATATTTGTTTTTAGGAAGCTTCAACAATTTATTAATTTGGTGGCTTGTAGCTCAATTATTCGTGTTCGAACAGGGAGAAACAAATCCCGAACAACCGCGGCCTGTATGCAATTTGTATGCAAATTGCAGATGATGACGAAAAAACGACACAAGCTTCGCTCGAATTCAATATGAAGCGCCACAAATACGAGAATTAAGTACACAGCTCACCAGAAATCAATCTGCGGCTCCATCAGTCCTTGTTAGTTACAGATTACTGTCAGGAGCAGAGGAAAGTCAACTAAGCGTTCTGGCGATATTATTGAGGCTTAATCGCGCCACTCGCCGGTTCACCTGATCAGCTTTGGGTCGTGCATTAGTGGTTAATGTTGAGGTATATTATCGCAACTTGCTTGTTTCACGAGCTGTGTTCAAAATTTAATTCAACAAATATGTAACGATCTTTTACGAAAATTCTGTCAATGTATGCCAAAAGATAGGTTCTCAGTTTGTCCATCATAATTATATAAAATAAGCTAGTTAATATCAGAGAAAACACTAACCATGGGGTAGACTAGCAGTAGTTTGACATTTTTGTTCAATGCATTATTTTCCAAATCTCAATAATACTATCAATAATACTGTTATGGTGGTTATAATAATGATGTTATTAAGATCACCTAACTAAGACCATAGTAGACCAGAACAATAATCTTATAAATCATGACATCAATTTTAAGGTGCAGAACAGAAGTTCTCAACCATTTCTCTAACCTTGTATTCCTTCAGTATTTCAACAGATGAGCGTGTACCCTTGAATTTCCATGACAGAAAGGTGATTAGAAAATAAAATTTTACTGAACTTTTAATAGAACTTTTAAGTTTTAAGAACTATAAACTAACATTAAATGTACCCCTTTAGATAAGCAAATGTACACCTAGGGGTACATGTACCCCAAGTTGGGAACCGCTGGTCTAGAACATTAACCCTTTAGCGACCAATTTGTTTTTCTAGTTTCTACATTTAAGCTCACAAAGACCGTCTGTACACTGATGCAATGAAACATACTGAGAGCCAGGCAGCCAAAAGAACGACGCTGTAACATGCCGCCGCGTTCAAACCTAGTAGCAACCTCATATTGCTCACTGTTTAATTATTGGAACAATTCTCCCAAAGACCGTGAAAGACGACCGAATAGTCCACTTGGTCGCTAAAGGGTTAATATTATCACACAAAGCATTCTCGTCTGTGAAAAGTACCGAGACTGCAACATTTTCAACAGTCGGACAAGACACGAATGAAGCTATCGCGCACTATTTTGTGTGCCTGAAATTAATGCTACGTTCCAAACAACTGTCGTTATTTCAAGTAAGTGGCAGCACAAATCCACCATGAAGGTAAAACTCATTGAAATATTCACGAGCCCAGATTAATTTGATTTCCTTTAGAGCGACCGGACGTCTCGAATTCTAAAGAGCATCGCTGAAAGTTCTTCGACGTTGAATATTTTAAACTGTCACTTACAATAATTCAGTATTATAATTTAACTGAAGATTGCTTCAATCAAAACTTTATATTCGTTCAATATGAACGTACCCTGCAAGAATGTTTTTCAGAAATAATTTAAGTTAAAGTAATTACGAAATCTCACAGAAGAAGGCCGTCGAGGAAAGTCATGCAGGCTTTCTTGAATATCTCTATTTTCAACTGAAATTACTTAACTCATTTTAATACCTGCCTCGATAACAGCACACAGGCATTACACAATTCATTTTAATACCTGCTTCAATAACACAGCACATACGCATTACACAATTCATTTTAATACCTGCTTCAATAACACAGCACACACGCATTACACAATTCATTTTAATACCTGCTTCAATAACACAGCACACACGCATTACACAATTCATTTTAATATCTGCTTCAATAACACAGCACACACGCATTACACAATTCATTTTAATATCTGCTTCAATAACACAGCACACACGCATTACACAATTCATTTCAATACCTGCTTCAATAACACAGCACACACGCATTACACAATTCATTTCAATACCTGCTTCAATAACACAGCACACACGCATTACACAATTCATTTCAATACCTGCTTCAATAACACAGCACACACGCATTACACAATTCATTTTAATATCTGCCTTGGTAACACAGCACGCACATTCATTATATAATTCGTTTCAATACCTGTCAATAATACAGCACACACCCACACAAAGCTGCTCAGCAACAGATGGTTTCTTAATAATCAGAGTTAGGGATTAGAGTGAGCCTCCTCAAATGCTTATGATTATTCATCTCCCCATTGATCCGATTAGCATATGGAATGATTCAATTAACATATGGAATCAAGCTAACTAGCACGAAGTGTAATACATGAGTACACTTAGAATAAGCTTTAGCTCATTATCTTCGTGACTTCTGAGCTGATCAAGGTTGTAAGTACTAAGATTTTAAGTGTCCTAGGAAAGTTTTATTTATTTCAAATCCTTAGTCATTTCTTGTCCTTCGTAAGCTCATTAACATGAGCGAGCAAGCACTTGAGAATGAGTGAATGAACATATTAAACTACTATATAAGCATTTAAAACAATTAAATGAGCACGTTAGATCAGGATAATGACAAACTGACTAATAGAAGCTGTAAGAAAGCTCATTCAATGAAAAATAAATCATAATAGTAACAAATCAATTCATGCACTGTTTCTGTGGACTTGCTTCATCTTCGTAGAGAAGAGCATCCATCAAGAAGAAAGAAACGTTCAAGCACACAAAATTCATTCATATATCTTTATTTTTGCTCTTGCTAACTAGATTTTTCTTTATTTTAATCGAACTATGATCAAACAAACAGAGCCAGAGTACTAATAAAACTCAATCTCGATACCACGACGTAGCTAGTACTGTGTTGAAGAATCATGTACCACAGTAACTTGAAAAATGTCATGGGATCGTTCCCTGGTGTGCAACTACACTCTTCTCAACATTGCTGTGTGCAGTCTGAGCATCTTCAGTTACAAAACTGTCCGGTTTATTTGCGTAGCCACGATTTCGATCAACAGGAACTGGTTTCTTCACACTTTTCCACGTCGGGAATTGTCGATCAGCATTTATTGGAGACTTTCTCTCAATGAAGTTGGTCTTGTGATTTGATTTGCATGATTAAGTGAGCCTTAGCATTTAGCATATCGTCCGCAGTGCACCAGGTGCGTCCTTGCAGTGACAGAATATTTTCTGGTCCGTCGCCTGCTCCGGATGCACAAGCACCTGAAGGAGGCATCAAAGGCTCTGAAGCAGATGCGGCGACACGCTCTGTAGACTTGCTTTCGCTTCACCGAGCACTCACACGGTACAGGAGCTGCGCAGGTGACGATGGCTTCAAAACATCCGAAACGAGCGCCTCATAATTGCGTCGCTGAAATGCTGACACGGCAAGAAACATCACAATTTCTCTCCCACTTCCATCCCGTCACATTCCCATTAGACTTATGAGACCAACGAGACGAAAACACTTCAGCAATAAAGTGTCCAAGCTGTTCGTTCAGTTAGCATTAACTGATATATTGCTTGATTTCAGAAGACTTTTTTTCACCCATGAAATGATGAGAATCGAGTAGCTCACTAAATCTATGAAAACATAGAAGTAATAAATTACATACAGCCAGCTCAGTGTTGCTTGTTCATTTTCATGTTTAAAGCACACGGCAATCAGCAAACATAGTCGCATATCTAACTTCCAATTCATAAATGTTTCTAATTCTACGTTGCATAAACTTCAATAAGTTTCATTGAATAGAATCGTTCCTGAAAGGAAAATAATATGCATTTGTATCGCCGCTCAGGGATGTCCCGATTCAACCAATTCCTATGTAGTAGCGCTAAAAGAAGCGAGGCGCGTCAGCGAGCTCATTGTGTTGGCGCAGAGCCGACAGCTCGAGTTGACTGAAAAACAGACGAGGATCTTCTGCTGCATGGAGATTAGATCGGATGATCCATGAGCGAAAGTGCTGAAGGATATACAGCGAGTCTCAAACTGAGATGAGTCTTCGACAAAACTTTGACAGCGCCGGGCGAGAAGACGAAGAATCATTGAGTTCATTTCATCATTTTTCCACAAAATTGAAGCTTTTCAAAGCGCATCATGATAAATATCGCAGATTAAAACCTTTTTTCATTGCCGCAGGTACGTTGTAAATAAAGTCCAATTTAAGCTCGTATTTCGGTAGTGACCGATATACATCGTCATACCAGGTACGAATGGCTCACGAAAATATCAATTTGATGTACTTGAGAAGAAGTACAATTTCAGTACTCTCCTTACCATCAACTGATTATAAATATAAACGTAATAAAGTCTGAGAGAAGAACGTTTCTTTCCGACATCACTTATAACGATACGAGACTTCAATTCAAATTCCCTAGCAAACACGTTGGAAACTAATTGGTCATCTAACAGCTTCCTTTAAGTTTCTGAATCTGTGGAGGAGGTTACATGTCGATACAGATCGTTTCTCAGTAAGTCAAAGCCTTAGTCTTCAGATACACAGCCAAAGCCTTAATCTTGGACGTTACAGAGCCAAACTTGTTGAAGGGCAATAAAGCTAGTTTTTAAGCTCCATCAACAGCAAAACAAAGGCCTGAAGAGAAGCTGCACTGAGTTTTAATCCAGATCACGTCTCAACTGCAACTCATATTTCAAAAAATTCTCGGAGAGCCGAGCGGCCTTGGAAGCGTTTAAGCCCAGAGAGGAACTCGACTCGACTGCTAACGAAAACCCCCCGAGAACAGGGACGATGCGGTCCCGGTTTTGATTTGTAGGAGCTTAAAGAAAGCTTTCACGTGGCTTAAGGCATTTACTACCGTTGCCAGATATAGTTCACAATCGCCAATACGTTATCTCCAGCAAAATTTGAGCTGATCACTGGATGTCAAATAATATCCAGTACATTTGGTTTCGATCACCTGATATTAATCATATTAGTCCGTCAAAATTCACTCTCACCGTCGAGTTTGTTCAGAACCTTCAGATAAATATGTAGAAAATATAGATTGCTGAAACAAAATTCTAGAAAGATTATTCTTTTCTAGAATCTGAAGAATGTTCCTTCATGTAGAATGTAATTCCTATTGTTTTTGCTCATTTTGATGCAATGCTTCTCAACACTTAAATTTTTTAATCGATTATCAACTTAAATGAACTAATATTTTGAGAAACGTTGATAGAACTCAACTCGAAGTTCATAATTGATTGCAATTTGAAACAAATAAAAAATTATTGGCCAAGAATTTTCAAATTCAAACGCTCTCCAGTACTTCAAAATTGATCAGGTAATCTTTATTGCTCTCAATGGGTATTCATTTTGGAAATTTCTTAGGAATCAATTTTCCAAAATGAAACATTGTTCATGCATCCATCATGTTAATCTCAACAGATGAGGAACCAGCACAAAGGTTAAGCTTTAAAATAACACCAGTTTTGTAGTCAGTCACCTAAAACAACAAGAAAATATATATTTGATCCACATGACGTATGTTATAAACTTGTAGAAGCCTCTCAAAGAAGTTCTTGATACATCTGAAGCTGAAAAATTAGATTTGTTCATCGAGCAATAATAAATATTAAGTAACAAGCGTGCTGAACTGCACCCCAGTACCGTAATGTACATACGGAGGCCGAGGCGCACATTGAATGTAGCTTTAGTGGCCCCGGCGGCTGTAAAATAAATAAGTTTAACCCTAAGTTGCCTCGCCAGAAAATTTTTGCGTTTTCTTCAGAGCTGCTCGCAGCTCATTATGGGAGAGAATATGGAGAGGGCGAGGGGAATGAAAGAGGCCGTTTCATAGAGTGGTAGGCCCGTTCGGTGTCGGTCGTTTGTCCTATTAAGGCAGCGTCGTAAGTCCTATTAAAGCAACGTCAAAAAGCGTCCTGTAAGGTAGAGTCATAAATCATATTAAGTAGGACCTTAAGTAGCCATAAGGCAGAGCACTGACCGGGGAGGGGTCTAGTTAGAAGTCCGCCGGGCGTAGAAGAAAATGCTGAGGAAGTCCTAATGCTTCATTGAAATGGTTAGAAATTGCAAAAATGAAGAATGTAAACCTATTTCGGGCGGTATTACAACTTGCAACAAAATCTCTTTATTACACAGTACATTGGAAACAGATGAGTTTATAATCCATTTATTCATACATGCATATTTTTCAGTTCCAATAAATAAAATAACAAAATATTCTAAGTCAGAGAAGGAATATTAACGACGCGCTCACTGAAGATTTTCCAAAGAGCTGCGTTGTCATCACCATTAAGAGTCACATACGTAGTTCGCCAGTCAGCTTCCTGTGACATTTCAGTCTTCTAGCGAGGACTTTCATTGACCAAGATGATCCTCTTCAAATTTTTCAATTTCTGATAGGCATTACCTTTCAACCCAATTGGACCTCCAATTCTCGAGTAATTGCGTATTTTCTACGTCAAAGCACACGGTGTTCTCAATCAACGGAACGTGCTTCACTATGAGGATGATTGCCTTTCACTTGAATGTTGAACTGTTCAAGGCAATATGAGCCTTGAACTTTGGAGCTATTCACTGAATAAAGTGTGGAAAATTTACTACAAGATTACTGGCTGAGGTAAGCTTTAACAACTTAATTTGTCCATCCATCACTACATTAACGGCATGAAACATATGTACATCAATAAGCGAGTAGTCGAACTCTTGGAAAAATACCAAAATTATCGGATGTAACGTAAATTATTACTGTTTCTAAGCCACTACATCAGAAAAGGATTGGCAGACTCATGGTAGTCCTATGATTTGCCAAGTGGTTAGGATGTGTACACAAAGGTGCGATCTCAGGTTTTTATTTCCATATTCTTAGATAGTTCTCGTGCAAAGCAAGACACCTGATACCAATCAGAGACCCAAATGCCTTGCTTACTAAAACCCTTGAATTATCATACATGTTCATTGTGACTTAGATGATACGGGATTAAGTTCCCATAGTGACCAACACCTAACTACGACGAAGCTTCAACACTAATTTAGGTTTCACTGTTATAAAAACCTCACAGGGATCAAAACCTTATAGTAGCGCATATACGTGGAACAATATATCATGGTAACGCCTATAATTGGACCAATACATCATGGTAACGCCTATAATTGGACCAATACATCATGGTAACGCCTATAATTGGACCAACATCTCATGGTAACGCCTATAATTGGACCAATACATCATGGTAAGGCGTATACTTGACAGCCAAAGTCATCGCACAACCGAGCAGATCAGATGACATGTCTCCCTAACGTCACGTTAAAGTATAAGAACTTCAGAGCAGCAGGGAAACTTTTTACTGAAGCGGTAACTTCATTTAGAAGTAGTCAGTAAGCCAAAACTCCCGAATATAGCAAATTCAATTGTGCTGAGAGCGAGGCAGAAAGTGCAGTTCCAAGTCTTTAAGGTGCAGTAAAGTATGGTGAGGCACCATAAGGCGCAGCAGTTACGCACATTTACGACTCGACTTTCAACGACTTCAAGTCTCAATCGTAAGTCGCTGCAGGTTTCAATTCATCGTTAAAAGAGAGAAGGCCATTTCCAAGTAGACTTTGATATAATGTATTGCAGCTCATGTTGAAAATCATGAAATCAGCCTCAAAAAAATACTCCTACCTCTGAAAAGTAGCATGCGTTGGCACAGAGAATTTCAGATAACCAGATGAAACGCCAATAATCAACAATGAGATATCGCAGTAAAAATGCCAGAGACGTTCACATATGATTACATACGACAGGGTAAAGTAACATGAAATCTAAATGTCTAAGCAAAACAATGGGACCAAGTAACCACCACCTAGCTAGGAAAACACTGGTGTCCAAAAGCCTTAGACTCGACAGTGGGGTGTTAAGAACCACTTCATATTAGACTCTCCTGCACGCAACAGATGTGAAATGAAATCAGCCCCCTCTCTTTGGACGGGAGGCCACATTTTATATTCTTCACTATATTTATTTCATAGATTTTCTACAAAACTTTTAAAAAAATTAACACTGAAATTACTCCCCATTGAACAACATTTCTCTCCAACTCCTGTCTTGTCTTGATGTCTATTGGTAAAGATTTTTTGGAACCTAATAAGCATATAAACTTGCGTCGGCAAGAGAAAGTCCAAAGGCATGAAGCGTATCCAATTCTAGCAAGTTGTGTCATAAATTTTATTGGGTCACAAAGTAGCATGAATTTCATAGTGTGACCAATCAGGTTGCTACGACGTCGTCACAGAGGTAGCAAGTACGTTGCAAGAACTAATAGAAGCAGAGTTCTGGTGCAAGTTGCAGTTATTGCTGTCAAACACACAATAGCACAAGCAAGTCAAATAGTTGGATATGGTTAACGGCACCGACAGTTGTTCTGTCACAAATATAACCAAATACACACGTGAGATTATTAATTTACTGATTCAGCTAATTTCTTTTGGTTAAAGAAGAAAGCAAGGAAGTTGGCAGTGTCAACCCATTAGCATGGCTGGCATGCTAATGAAGGGGATGGGCTGTCAGATACAGGCTACAGTTCCCCCTACATAGCAGGACTGCTTCACTGGCGTTGCCGCGGCAGATACCGCATGCCTGAGATACCTCACCGCCGCCACTGCGGTTCTTCTGCTATGTTCGATCGAACGACCTCCGACACACAGTTACGACCACCCGACACACAGTTACGACCACCCGACACACAGTTACGACCACCCGACACACGGCTACGACTACCCGACACACAGTTACGACCACCCGACACATGGTTACGACCACCCGACACACGGCTACGACCACCCGACACACGGCTACGAACGCGATGGATTCCCTACTGTTGATCGGTATCATGAATACTGATGACCATACTCGTATTACTGAATACTAATGACATATTCCGTCGGGGGCTGGAAGAAATTCAAATATGATAGAAAAACATTTGAAATGTCAAGAGCTAGGAATAAATTACAGTAAGAGAGCAAGTGTTTTGAAACGAGAAGATTACTGAGTAAATTATAATTCATCGGTTACACAGTAAATTGCAACTCATCGATTACTTGGTAAGTTCTAATTCATGTATTACTCGATAAATTGCTACTCATCCATTACTCAGTTAATTGTAAATGATCGATTACTCAGAAATTTAAATTTGAATTTAAATTTTTCTATGATCCTCGAAATCATTCACTCCAAATGTCTCGCTATTTTGTGAACTTGGTTCCATGACGGGACGGATATCCCCAGCATAAGAGAGAGGCATTTGCAGATTTCGTTTGAAGTCGTCGCATTGCATCAATATTCTCTGCATCGACATTCTTGTAAAAAACTTCAGAGTTATTGTGTACGTGTGAAGGTGAAAATATACGAAAGTCACAAATTTCTGTGACACAAAATAACGCTTATGTTGTTTTCGTACAGTGGGTGGAGCAAAATTCACTCCACTCTTTTAAAAATTAATAAAACAAAACCTAATAAGCCAAAAAACGGCTGTACATAAATTCAAGGAAGAAATTTTAGAGTTTTATCAAGTAAGTAGCCAGTATACTGATGTAAAAGATGTTTTTTTTTCTCAAAAACAGAACTGTTATCAAATAGCCCCATATGGCGAAACACGACAAGGAACAGCTAGCAATAATAGTCTAAATATAGTTCAAACATAATGGATCTTTAGTTGCCAAGCGGAGGGAGTTTATAACAACATTCAATCAACGCATCTTAATCAATGTTCAACATGAACGCTGAATTACACATGCATTTCGTATTGCTCTCGGTGTGCCGGAGCGTCCCATATCAGCTGTAGACCAGGATTCTCTGAATCTAAAAATCATTGCGATAATGCAAGGTCTAGAAGGTCTTGTTTGTTGATTCAATGTTGTCATGAAGTTCCTGTGCACTGCAATCAAAGATCCATTATGTTTGAAAGCACTCCACTATTTTTACTTGCTGTTCCATGCCGTATTTCACCATTGTAGGTCACTCGATAATATTGTGTTTTTGAATATAAAATATCCTTTGCATCAGTATACTATATGCGTGACAAGACTAAGATTTACTCTTCCATTTGAGTTAGAATATACTTTTTGGCATGACTAGGTTTTGTTATACGAATTTTTAAAGTAGTGAAGAAACTTTTGCTTTGCCAGTTATAATCATAAAATTTGGTGAGAGCGGGCACCCACCCTATTTTTCGAGAGCAAAACTCACTTCTGGTTTCTTTATTTTTTGTCTTGGTCGTCAAAAACTCGCAGGATCGGAACTGTCTTCTGTTCAGTAAATCTTAAAATAAATGAATGGCTAGTACATTAAAAGATTCTGTTCTCCTTCCTGAAAGTTGTAAGGCAGGCGTCACACCCCACAACTCAGATCGCCTGCGTCAGACCTAGTCTTTGGTCCCCATTTTTTTACCGTACGTATTTTTTAATACAAACAGAAAAGACTCAGAACAACTCAGCGACAAGATTTTGAGAATGAAATGATTTATTCTGCCGAATTCTTCAATGGTGTTCAAATTTTCAAACAAGATGTACAAATTTATTAATTCACTTGTTTCTGATAGAACAGTGTTCAGAATAAACGAGAAAAAAAATTATATGTATACTGATTTGTACGCATTGCAAATTATACCCAAGCTTTAGTTCAATCCCGAGATTTACATAAACGATGAACAAAATATTCTCTGCCATAGCAAATGTATCATTGAACATTAATAATATACTTAAAAATGTAACCGACCGACCATTGCACAGAAATGAGAACCGGTCTATTCAAGACGACCATGAAACTCACTTAATGATCCAACATTTAGGAGAGCAGACTCAACGGCTCGCTCAGGGATCGATGCTGGAATGATGGATCATGTCGAAGCCGCTGAGCGGCTCCAAGAATCTGTCTTATTCCAAGTGATGGCGCCGGAGGCTGGCCGTGTGCTCACCTGATATGAACAATTTTGCCTCAAAATGTGTATTTCCATTCGAAGAAAATACGAAGTCTGATGTTGATAGAGAGGAAAACTTCTCTGACGAGTCTGCTGAATAGAGTTATGTCAATGAACGCATCTCAAGGCACGGCTTTGATATTCTGCCTTACATTCCATGAGGACTTCATTAAGGGATGAAACTAGTTTTTACCGTGAAATTAGATGAGTTTTCTTAGAACATTATGCGTTGAAACCTTCTTATTCGGTTGAGAAAACTCGCAAATCAGCATCTCATTAAGATTAATTTTCTAACGTACGATGAGAAGACCTAATATTTGACGACGGAGTTTGACAAGGTATTTTCCATGGTTGTAATGCTTTCTACTGAATTAAAAAGTCATTACGTCAATAAACGCTAACTAAACGCATTAAAAACTCATGTCAAACTAAAATTATTCTACCTCGTGATTTTTTTCAAATCGCGAAAAATACAATAAAATTAAAATTTTTAGTAAACTCGTGTTCATCTTCAACTTCTAATTTTTTTAATAGAGTTTACAAGATGAGTTTTCAATTCATTCGAATGAAGTTTTCCCAATGAACGTTATGGGGGCGACATGTTGAATTGTAAGGAATCTGGCATGCAAAACAAAAGAAGAATCAACGGAAAAGAGAACTAACAGCAAACATTACGGAATAGGCAGATTCCATCTCCAGTGCTGACATTTCTCTTATTTCAATACTGAATGAAAGATCTCTGTACTCCGAAGAGTATACTATTAAAAATGTGACATTTGAAGTGAGTTATTTTCAACGTACGTTGAACAACTGCATACTTGAGCTAGCTGCAGCACATACATTACAGTCTCATAACATTTCGAGCACGTGCGCTTTTTCGAAATATGCTTGACTCGTAATAACAACAGTTCTCCGATTAATATCACAAAGCGTAAGTGCTGGTCGTACCCTCAGCCGTATTTGCACACTGCACCCTTCACGGCACTAGTTGCGTACGACATCGATATGCCATGTTGACTTCGTGTGTGATAGCTTGAAAAATGCATGCTCCTTCGTACGCGACCTGCAATTAGAAATGACACAGTAAATGAGCGAAGATCTCGACAGGAATGACAGGTTGATCATTAGAGCAAAGCATCAAGAAGCTTACTGACAAGAATAACTGTCACAAAGAAAATCAATAGTGATGCACAACTCACATTACTCGAGCAAAATGTAATTTATCATAAATGCAATTCAAGGAGCAATATCTCGTAGACTAATGGTCAAAACACTTCCGCGATCGACTAAGGCAGTGTTAGAGTATACAAAACTGGTGATTTAACGAATATTAACGCGAAGAATGAGGCAGGATAGCGAAGCTTTAGGCATCCGTTTATGCAGAACACGTCTATATTTGTCTAATTTGTGACCTTCAGCTTTTACTTCTTAACTGATAATTCCATGTAAACATCTTGCTCGTAATCTGTAGAGGTAGTTTACTTGATTCCAATTTGTAGACGATTCTTCACAAACTGCTTTTTAAACACCAAAGACTGACTAATATTTGAACGAATTACCGGACATTTAATGTCGCAGTGACAGTAATTCTAACATTTGTGCTAAGCTAGAGTGTTTACTGTTACTGTCGGCCGAATGAAAATTACAAAATTTACTACCATGTTTTAATGCGGGAATGACAGCAAATCAATCCCTGAATGATCATTCAAATCACTATGCACGCGATGATTGCCATGTTTTACTAAGATCGATGAAGTAACTTTAATTTTCATGAACCAACTGTAGCTCGTATTAATTTTTGCTCGAAACTCTTGCGGAATAACATGCTCTAATAATTAAATAATCGATCCCAATTACAGGAGTCACATAGCACATACAATGGTAAAATATCAAGTGAAAATGACTGGTCTAAATTCATCTAGTGAACGTTGCTTTGAAAAAAGAGACAGTTTAAGAATCTAGTCGCAGCACATGGGATGCTGGTTGATGACACCCTCAGTATAAATGCAGTAACATCCTTCCTCTTCCACGTCATAAACCTCGAGACACTTCCTCGTCGTGAGGTCACGTCGTCATCGTGACGATGCATAACGCCGCGACATTTTAAAAATTCAAAGGTTAGATAACAATGTGCAAGCCTTTTACCTTCACTTGCTAGCTAGTTTACCAATAGCTTGTTTAGACATGGAAACTCTTTTCATACGTAGTAAATTTTTCCATTCGTGCAGCTCTCACGCTATGACTATTCAGCTGAGCTATACAATAGGTTCTAATGCGTTCTAATTCCTTACTGACAGCGTCACGACATGGACCTGACTGTTCTACCTAATCTGTATTGAGTTACCTAATGAGGAAGGACGGATGTACTCGCCATGCATATACATCATGTTGAATAATAGTTAACTCTCTAAAAACAGAACGTAAAAATGTTCTGTTTGAAAGACATATCGAGGTTGCAAAAATTGGGGGATATTTTATGCAAAAGTCATCAGATATGATTTCTTTTATTACCACTCTTGTAAGCATTGATTAGACATTCCAATTTTACGGCGGCAGAGTATTTGTTGGAGAGCATGTCCATTTTTATTATGCACTACTGTGTTCTTTTAGCCTAGTTCAACTTTTCGCCACTTTCGGAGAAAAAGCCTCTGTCGTACTAATGTTAGTTTACCAATTACAGAAAGGTGAATTCTTCAGCTCCCAGATAGCTGAAACTTAGCAACCTAGTTTCACATAACTCAGGCAGCCAGCAGCTCCAAACTTTAGCTTCGAGCCGGACTTAGCTCACGACTCGATTTTGTATTTTAGCCAAAATAGACTGCCTTGCTGCACAAAACTGGACCTGCCAGCAGCACAAAAGCCTGCGTTGGGGGTACGCATAACTCGGTCAGCAAACCGCGCACATTGCCTGTATTCAGAGGAAGCAGCGAGGCGACCTTCCCAATGGCCAAAGTTGGACTAGGGGATCGATGCCGGTACTGCAACGCGGAGCAGCTGGCGGTCGGTGGTGGCTGCCTTGCCTAGATCGAGGCAACAAAATGCTCAGCAGTAAAAAGGAGACGTGTTTGTGTAGTGTATCTAGCGCACTCTGACGCACCTCGAATACTTGTGTTATTGGGTGCAAGTATTGCACCGTACATTGCAAGCCAATGACACCTGTGATGTTGGGTGCAGTTATTGCGCTGTGCAGCGCAAGCCTCAACACGTGTGTTCATTGATGCACGTAGAGAACAGCACTGTAAACTTCACGCACTCTCGTTAATTAACGTAGTTAATACAACATCGCACTGCCACTAGCACAGTGATATTATAACATCCAAATCACGCACCTATCACAGGCGCACATCTACTTTTAGTCAATCATTTTGTTTAGGAATAATCAAATACGTTATGCATGAAAGTATGTCCACTTGCTTCTGCAAGAATGAATCATGATCATTCATTACTCGTATTTTTCAACAGCACGCTGCTGTCATTGCCCAAAGACGCAATATAGTTGACCGTGCTGTATAAAAGATATTATTCTCATCCTCATATAAACAGAAAATCAGTGAACTTATATAACATTTATTCATCATACATTTTACAGTTCATTTATTCGATAGTTTAATTCATTGTGAGTATACGTTATTTCATTATTAGGTAAGATGGCATTATTTAGTTTGATAATGTATTTTTTAACCTAAACATACAACTATTCTTGCTATTTATAGAAGTAATATGAAATTATTTAGCTACAAATATATATATTATTTTATTTAAACATTATTTGCTTTTATTGAATTATTAGTTTTGCTATTTATTGAAAACATTAGTGTCAGTAAAGATACAATAAGAAGCACCAGAGCGGTCATTTAGTGTCTCGGTTAGCACAACCAGTAGAGCTCCAGCGTATCTTAGGAACGAGTAAAATGAGAAGAAGAAACAGCAACAAAGATAGTGATGGAGATAAGTCGGAATTTTCTAAGAATGTGCAAAAGACAATTTTTCATAAAAAGGTCGTCCTACTTCCTATTTTAAATCGACTGCAGACTCACACAATTAGTGTTGCTGATTGAGCTTTAGGAACTACGGGTACTTGAAACAAGCGTCAACTTTCTAGGGTATACGGACAGAGAAAAAAAATCCATCTACGTACTCCTCAACCCTCTTTAGAGAAACGTTAAAAAACATAATCATCTGCTCATCACACTGGATTATCCTCAATGTATGTAAGCGGCGTAACTGACCCAAAACGCTAAAATATTTTCATAGGCGTTATTTTTGCGTACAACTCGGAGTCCAACGCAATAAAGCGACAGGTGTTCTCCTGTTCATTTTATTTGTCAGTAAAATACAAACATTAACGTTCACAATTTTGCATACCATTCAATGGTAAAAATGAAGGAATTAAAATATTAAAAATTGAGATTACTTTATGCATACACGCTATAATATACATGAGTACTATCTAGATTCTAGAAAATGACCAATTTCGAAGAAAGAACAAAGCATATTAAACTGATAAATTTTACCAGCGATTACTAGGCTAAACCATTACGAATTAAACGAAAATTTCTGCAATAATCCCGCCAATAGTAGAGCTACACATCGAAAAAGTAACAAGAATGAGAGCAAATTATTTAAATTATTTTCTGGCGTACCCTGCCGCGGTAATGTACGATCACTGCAAGTGAATGCGATTTGTACGAGCACCAGGACTCCTCACTTCACGAACAGAATATCAGTGCTAATAACAAGAGTAATAACAGACCCTTACCAAATGTAAATGAAGATTTCATGTTTATAAGAACAGACAGAGCGGGGAAATAGTTCGCCATTACTGCACATGAAAAGAGAAGGTTCAGTAACCATTGGCAATTATCATTTGGAGGACGAGTGAAGGCAGAAAGACGACGTTGCCAATGCTGCTCGTCACGATAGCCTGGCCCGCTAGTTCCAAAGGTTAATACTCCGAATTATATTTATTGATGAAAATGTTACGTTGCTGGAGGTGAACTACTGTCCTAATGGATGCGCGTGGGCGCAATTTACTGAGAAAAGTAATATTACTGTAAAAAAATCGCTCAAAAACAGGGTCATCCGTTCAATGTTTTTAAAGGCTGTGACTCTTCGCGGAAAACGTTGTGTTAATAAAGGTAGTAACACGTGCTGCGTGGACAGAATGAGGTTCAAAAAAGTATAACTTGAAGACTATTAAATTAACTGCCTTCAACAATGCCGACTCACTGAAATTTGGTAGTATTTGTTCGTGAAAATTATGAGATACATGGCAAGCACTCACTCTCGAGACCCATGCAATTTCCGGGCCAAATCATCATCAACAAGCACAACTAAGGGCTAAAGCATCATTAGTAAAAACAAATTAAAGGTCAAACCATCGTTAGTAAGCACAACTAGAGACCAAACTGTCATGAGCAGGCACAACACTCAGCGCTCGCTGCCCTCTAGTGATCTATGCTTGCTGAAGCTCGACAATTTCTGAGAACTGCTGCGTGAACGTCATCCTCACTGCAAATTCTAGTCATAAATTAAATCGAAATCAGTCATTACACTGGAAATTTTCGCAATAAATTATTTTCGTTGGCAACACTGATGAGCAACGGCTTTCCGTCTAAATTGCATGCATGCAAGATTACAGCGGCAGAAATCGTTAGAATTTTCTAGCAAATTTCGAAATAAATTTAAATGGTGCTACGTCATCCCACACTTTCCAGGCATGAGGCTTTAGACGCAGCGAAATACTTGGAAAGAATCATGGGGTCGTTAATAAACCGTACAATTAATAGTCGGGATCTTGGATCCTTCATTTGTGTTGGAATATACACAAAATATTCAACACCAAATGCTCAAAGGCTCTGCTGAAATTGATTTGTGACCCGTAATATATGAGCAACAGGAATTACAGAGATTTGAAGAGACACGCCCTATAAAGCAGCTCCGACAGTCGCTGCATCAAGGAGCAGCCCGGCCGTGCATCATCCGCTCCGACGTCGTCCATCATGGAAGGCTTTGACTGTCCAGTGAACCGGGGTGTGAGTTCTGGAGGAGATGAGGGGGAGAGAAAAAAAGAGCTGGTGGGGACAAACAGCTCGACTAGAAAGACGTTCACACTGGCAGACGCTGTGAATGAGATATTGAACTATGGTCTGCTGTGTTCTTCGATATGAACTAAGGCATGAAGTGTTCGTTGGTATGAGTTAGGACCTGAAGTGTTCGTTGGTATGAGTTAGGACCTGAAGTGTTCGTTGGTATGAGTTAGGGCCTGTAGTGTTCGTTGGTATGAGTTAGGGCCTGAAGTGTTCGTTGGTATGAGTTAGGACCTGAAGTGTTCGTTGGTATGAGTTAGGGCCTGTGGTGTTCGTTGCTATGAGTTAGGGCCTGAAGTGTTCGTTGATATTAACTGGGGCTTGAAGTATTTTTTGCTATGAACTAGGGCCAGAAGTGTTCTTTGAAATGGACTCAGTGGTAGAGGAATTTTTTAGCTATAAACTTAGAATAGAATAGAATAGAATAGAATGAGGCTGAAGACCTTAGAGGCTGAAGTGTCGCTTACAAAGACCTTAGTGACAGTATATTCTTCGTTGTGAACTTTTAGGTGGAAACGTTCCTAATAATTCATTTTTATCCCGAAGGTGTTCCGTGTGGGGAATTACAATGACAGAGATTTTCATTGTGATATATTGCTCTAACTACTTCATTCCTCGCTAAAACTGCAATATGAGCACATTTCCGTTTTCTTAGAAATGTTATGAGCTCTTTAACTCATATTTACGGTCCCTGTACCTGAGAAGTTAGAGCCTCTATGCAGTCTAATTCTTTGTAAGGCACCTCAAAGTTCTAAGCAATTTTATAACTCGATCAAACCACCTCAGCGACGCGTGCTCACGTGAGGTTAGATCGCTTGAGTGGAAGCAATACCACAGCGACTGGGGAGACGTCAAGGCCCCTGCGCTTGGCCTTATTTTGCTAAAAGTAGCCGTAACATCAAGGATTTCAATAAAATTTAGGATTTATTTCCACCAAACATTAAGTGTAATAAAATTTTGGGAACTTTTATTCTATTGCAACTGCAAGGGATTAGAACAGTGTTAGCTACAGCTGCCCTTTTTCCAAAATTTAAAATAGAAAGGGATCAAATAGCAGTAACGTGGCAGCTCCTGTGGCGCTCAAAACGCTTTACCAGCAGAGTAACACAGCGGTTGTGAACGAGTGCTGCTCAATTTTAAGAATTCATTAGCTGTCCCCGGTGAACTTTCACCAAATCCTGATGATTTTTCCCAAATTTACAATTCCAGAGTTGAAAACTAGAGTCAATGATTGTGGTCGACAAGACCACATCTCATTCCGGGCTACCGAATTTTGGGACCCGAAATAGATTCCATGCACTCCGTAGATCGTCGATGAAAAAGTGGAATTTCTTGTGTCATTTGTAGCCATGCCATAACAAAACCATCTGTCTGGGGAGGAACAAAACGCGGCGTTGGAACGGCCAGCAATTTGTTTGGCTCCAATAGCAGTTTTTGCGTGAGATGCGATGGTGGTCTCACTTTCGTTTTTGTGATGCCGTCGGTCTTGCCAGCGCTCTCTCTTCTCAGTCAGTCCATCATACGAGCATCAAAAAAGGCAGTGCTGCACAGGAATGGCCTGTTCTGTGCCGCATAAATGATGGGGTAAGAATGCCACTGAGGGCTGCGCAGCACACCAAATGGAATAAGAATCTACGTTTCCTGGGAAGATAGATGACTGAATAACCACTAGAAAATTTTAGGGTCTAAAGTAAAAACAACTGAGCAAGCATATTCAGTTTCCTCAGCTTCAGCTACTAGTAAAGCGGCTAGAATAAACTCAAAAGAAAAAGATTTTGAAACTCACACAAAGCGTAGACACTAACAATTTAATCTCGTAACATAGATTACTATTAATACATTTCTTATACTACAAGATGATTATAATTATTCGCAGATTTTTTCACGGTCCACCATTATAACAAGCTTAATTGACAAATATTTCGTCCTTAAAGTAAAACCATAAATGTTACGAAATGTTTGTCATAACTATCACTATAGTCTCAAAAAACGTCAAGGGAAGACCTCTGTCGAGCCTGGAATTCTTAATAAACACTAACTTAATAAATGCTTCCATTTACAGCCCAGTCAGACCACTGGTCCTCAACGTCAGGAAGCATTTCTTGCGTTATTGGATCGTGCTGTTCCTAACAGGCACTAATGTGATGGCGACTTGAACGAGCTGAGACGCGCGAAGATGGCTGTTCGTGCTGAATATAAAACGAATATGGGAAATAAATCTGCACCGGCCTTAATGCCTGTGTGTAAAAAAATAAGTAGATCAAGCTCATAATTATGAGTAAATAGATTTTCAAGCCTAGAGGTGAGAGTATGAGGAGTATGGTGCCAGACCGGGAAGAGCCAACGATAAAGAAATGATTGTTCTGAGTAGGGAAGTACAACAACTGCGTTCCACAGAGCGTTAAAAAGGCCATGGAAATGCAAGGACAGGCACTGAAAAAGAGGTTAGGGGGCGCAGGTACTGAAGAAGAGGTTAAGGAGCAGCAGCCCGGCAGGTAGGAGGTGAGATTTACGGCAAGCTTGAGGCGTCCCTGCAGGTGTAACGTAGGAAGGTGAATGCTCAGATCCATGCAAGAGAAGCTTCAGGCGAGTGGATGAAGCAAAAATGTTTCTTTAGACTGAAATTGAGTAAACGCATGGTTCATAAAATGCCGATGATATTCGCGCTGGGTCATGCACGTGTAGGAAAAAATTCACTGGAATCCCTCACAAATTATGCGAGAATGTTGGGCATAGTCTGAGCAAAAACCTTAAAAATAGAATTTTTATGGAAAATAATTTCTGAGTCTGAAAAAATAAATACGAGGTTGATGTAAAACAAAGGCTGCTGAATATAGATTAAATAGCAGATGCTTCCTACATTACGCAGGCCTCACTAAGAGCAGGCAGTAAGCCTAGTCTCAGCTGTGGCCTAAATGAGGTTATTGTATGAGCTTCAGATGCCAGCAACAGGCGGACGGAAACTTGCACAAGCTGAACAGAGGCAAACATTAGACACACAGAAAACTGCTGTGTGTAATGCAGACAGAAGCTTCAGATGGACAGACGCTAGGCTAAGATGAACAGAAGTTAGCCTATGTAAGACAGGCAGAGGTTAGCCTGTGTAAGATGAGCAAAGACTAGCCTATATTAGATGAACAGAAGTTAGCTTATGTAAGATGAGCAGAGGCTAACTTATGAAAGATGGGCAGAGGTTTGCCTGTGTAAGATGAACAGAGGCTAGCCTATGTAAGATGAGCAAAATTAAGCCAATGGAATTTAAGCACAGACAAGCACAAAATGGATGGAGTTAAGCACGATTTTAAACGCGATTAAGTGCATTAGAAAAATAAGCTTGGAAATCCTACCATACCGAGTCTAACAAATGTAGCATCGACCGATGTTGGAAGGGAGTGCAGGAGTTCAACGGTAAGAAATAAACGTGAGTTTGTTGTACATGGAAAGAATTATACAGGAAAAACATGAATGATGATCGTAAAAGAGCAGGTTGAATTCAGACTCATAGGGTAATGTTGAGTGGAAATGCTTGTTGAACAAACGAATTCAACTTGAGTGCAAAGAACGAACTGGATACTAGAGGCCAAATGGAGTACGTATAGTCAAGCTGCGTACACGAGGTTAAAGTGCGTACATGAGATGATTTCATTACAGAAGATTACATTACCTCAGAAAAAGGCCCAACCTCGAAAGTTCTAACTCCAGCCTTGCTAAATTGAGTTGAAGAAACTCAGTCAAGTTATTTTCTTAGTAAAAATGAACCATTCGAGTAAAAATTGAAAAGCCCAACAACATAGCAGAGTTATTCTACGTTTTGATGCTTTGAATTATCTTGCAGAAAAAAGTAATACAATAAAGAGGGAATACCATTTGACTAAATTACAAGGGATAAAAATAATATTACAATCAATTCAGGCAGTGGCGCACGAAAAATATGAGCTTTGAAGAAACAACCCCAGTTTACCAAAGGCAAGCCTTTGTCAGATGAGCCGCAGCTTCGAAAAGACTTCTATCTGTCAGTGCAGAAAAAGAAGAAGACCCTGCTAAATCTAAACGGATGCCCTAACTTCAGGCACCAGCTGAACACACACTCTTTCTGGGGTGTCTCCTCCCAAGTCCGGAGCCACGGGAGGCTGGATGTGTGTCTACGTCTGGACGTCAGCTTAAGTGATCGATGCTGCGTGTTTCTTAAGACCTCCACCGCACCAAACAAAGCATTTCCAGCATCCGGAAATGAGGGGACCGGATTTTTGTCAGGGGACATTATCCGAGATACTGATGGAGCTGGCCCGCATTAAGGCAATGGCGATTAGTTTGGGTGTCAAAGAGCTGGGCCTCAACCTCATCTTGCTAGCAAGCACGAGCAAACAGGTATATTCTAACGAACGTCACGCCCCAAAAATTTTATCAAAATTGGGTAAACGCTCAATTACGAGTTTTCATGCTAATGTGACTAATAAAGAAAATTGTTTGTGAGGGAAATTGATTTCACGAAAATCTTTGAAAATTACTGCAATCATTCGAAGGAAAATTGAACGTCAAGATGTCACAGACATACTTCCTCGCGATAGAGATAGATGTTCAGAGTAAAACAGATTTTTCCAGTCCAACGAAATTCCATTCACCTCTATCCATGCTTTTCCATGTGCAAAGATAAACAACCGCAACTGTTTAGTATACAAGAATTACAAATCGTAACTCCCATAATTTTGCATCATACGAGCAGCAAACCTTAATTTTTACTATAATAAAATATAATATTTTTTTAATCATTAATATTATGAAACAGAAGTAATAACAATGGCAACCGTTGAGAATGAGGTTTTCATCATACGTATTCTCTTTACTGTGCCTCACATAAGAACGAAAATTTTAATGGAACTCAGCGGGCCAAAACTTAGCAAACCGTAAAATTAAGAGGAACTCAGTGCCATAAAATGAGCCGGGACTCAATGCCTCTTACCCAATGCCCATAAAATGAGATAGTACTCAATGTCCTTTACTCAATGCCCATAAAATGAGATAGGACTCAATACCCTTTACTTAATGCCCATAAAATGGGATAGTACTCACTGCCCCTTACCCAATGCCCATAAAATGAGATAGAACTCAATGTTTCTTAAATCAATGTCATATCTTAATAATGCAGCCCTCTACACTTCAGAACTTCATAACCCGATGCACTGTGAATTAAAATAGAGTACAACTGAAGGCCTCATATGTCAGTTCCATGTGAATAAAGTAATATTCAACGCCTCACAACTACAAGCCCTGCAGTATGTAATTGATGTCAGTGCTTCTTAGAATTTCGAATAAATTTATCCTAGGGCTCTAACTTTATGCTCTATTTTTTTAATTCCATCCATCAAAATTTATTCGGAATATTAAACTTGTGATAAAAATCCATACGGGAATTAAAATCTCCGTAAATTTAAATAATTTCCTAACTATACAGGACTAAAAAACATGTCAGCACATACACCATGGAAATTCGTCTGTCCTCACTTATATTATTTAGCGAAAATCAGTTTCCAATTTTCCAGTCGAAATTAGACACGCATTTGTGAAATGAAAATTCTCGCCATGAATGGTCGCCGTAAGCAAAAAAGCATCCCACCGGCACCGGAAATTTGGAGGTTGAGATTGCATTTGTGTTTTCAATTTAATTCAGCGTCCTCGTCACAGTATTCGGCCAGAAAACTTGCACACCTGCATAAAGATGAAGATTAAAGCTCCAATCAGAAAGAACTCATCAAACTGATGTGATCTTGGCAAAAGGATGGCCAGCAATATATTTATATTGTTTCTTTTTACCTTTAAACGAACACTGCTGGGTAAAACAGGTCTGCCAGCCATGAATGCTCAAATAACAACATTAATGGAATGCTATTGATGTGGGAGTCTTAGATGCTGATTAGATTTACCGAATGATTAAGAGAAAATTTAGTTTTTTGACGTTAGGACTGCACTAAATAGATCACAATGATCTTGCTGGCACTTTTTTGTACGCATATTCACTTCTGTTAGAAGACACTCAACTAGTCAGTTTTGATGACACAAACAAGAGTATGACGAAGAAACTCACAATCAAAAATAAATAGAAATTTAAAATTCGTAAATTTTTTTATTTTACATGAAATTTTATTACATAATAAAAAGTTATAAAATTTTACAAATGAAAAATTCAGCTTTTGAAATAGCTGATGGAGTCAACTAAGCGAAATGAATGAGAGATGAACTGTGAGACGTGTGTGGTTTCCCTCTTTGTCCTTCTTTTTACGTCTTTTTCCCTCATTGTCCCTCTTCTTGCCTCTTCATCCCTCATCTCGCCTTTTCTTGCTCATATCCTTCTTCTTGCCTATTTGTCCCTCTTCTTGCCTTATTCTCCCTCCTCTTGCCTCTTTATTGTTCTTCTTCTTGCCTTTTTGTCCATCTTCTTGCCTTATTGCCCCTTTTCTTCCTTCTTTGTTCTTCTTGCTTTTTTGTCCCTCTTCTTGCTTTTTTGTCCCTCTTCTTGCTTTTTTGTCCCTCTTCTTGCCTTTTTGTCCCTCTTCTTGCTTCTTCGTTCATCTTTTTGCTCCTTCGTTCCTCTTCTTGCCTCTTTATCCCTCTTCTTTCTGCTTCATCTTTTTTTCCTCTTCGTCCCCCTGTTTACCTCTACCTCCACATTTCCCTGCTTGCCTCTTCGTCCCTAAACGTCCCCTTTCATTTTCCTCGTGTTCTGTCCTGTTGTGGTCTCAAAATGAAGTCAACATCGAAGTTTAACCCTAAAATATCAAGCATATAATCGAAGTACCGTCAGATTTTTTGACCGTGCTCTGACAGTCAAATGATTTGACGGGGACGTCACTCAAAATTTCCGTCCACAAATTACAAAAACGATGAACGCCAGTTCCCCTTCCCCTCATAAAACAACTTCGACTCAGATAAAAATTCCTAGAGAAAATAAAAGACGTGAAGGTGAACGCACGGAAGGTTGAAGAAGAGAAACAACCCTGACGGAATCTTAAAAAATAAATATTATTGGTCGTCGATAAGTCACAGTGCATATATATTTTCATCAGTATACATGTTTCAATGTAAAAGGTCTGTGGTGAATGTGAATTACAATTATAAACGAAGTTGACAGCGGTTCTCGGTAGCAGGCTTGGATTCCTTTCATTTGTTAACGACACTAGAATAGAATGAGGCTATAGGAACGAACCTTCTGGCCCATTCTTGGGTCGGATAATTACTTCGATAATTATTCGGTTGTTTTACCCAAGTCCCATGCCGTATTTCTAGCCGCGTCAACCATGTCAGCAGCTGGATTCGAACCCGGGTCTACCCGCTCGAAAGCAGATTCGCTCACCAGTCGACCAAGCTGGTGATTACAACAGCTCCCACTTTATATACACTACAGTCAGCTCCCCTCTTAAAATAATGTACAGTGATTTAAAGAACACCCTGCACATCAGTCATCTCTGTAGCCACCATTTCCGTTGTATGTGCATATTAAAAAAGTCAAAAACAATTAACCTCATAAAAAATAAAATGGACAAACGAATCATGGACAAGGCGATCTAAAGCGGAGTTCTGTTTCGTAAAATAAACTAGTTTCATTCATTAATAAATAGAAAACAAAAATACTAGTATCTATCACCCAATAATTCTAAAAATGCTTTGTTACGGAGCAGGAGAGCGTCCTGAAAAATGGACAAAAATAACAGTAGAAGCATTTGCTGTAGAAATCGAATTTCATTTTCGTAAGAACTGAAAAATGATCTTGCAGTCAATAATTTATTGCACAGTAAGTGCCGCTGTCTCAAACAATCAGGACTGTGAAATGACGGCGTCTTGCAAAAGCTGACGCCTGCAAAGCAGTATTGAGAAATGAAGACGCATGGGCAATGCTGCAAATCATGCAGGGTAACAAGCGGTGGCAGGTAGTACTGCAAACCATGCAGGGTAACAAGCGGTGGCAGACGGTGCTGCAGACCATGCAGGGTAACAAGCGGTGGCAGACGGTGCTGCA
>VCRD01002422.1:0-13867 GCA_006783055.1 Trinorchestia longiramus | reverse complement strand
AAGCGGTGGCCGGCGGTGCTGCAGACCATGCAGGGTAACAAGCGGTGGCCGGCGGTGATGCAGACCAAGCAGGGTAACAAGCGGTGGCAGGTAGTGCTACAAACCATGCAGGGTAACAAGCGGTGTCAGGCGGTGCTGCAGATCATGCAGGGTAACAAGCGGTGGCAGGTAGTGCTGCAAACCATGCAGGGTAACAAGCGATGGCAGGCGATGCTGCAGAGTACGGGGATACACACAAAAATATTAAAGCAACATTTTACCTTTTTTATTGTCATCTCGGATGCAAAGACAATCAATGAAATAATACTCCCATAACTTCTTCATATTTACGGCAATAAATTGAATAAACTTTATTATCATTGACACATAATACAAACAAATTGTATTCTATATGCCTACAAAAATCAAACAAATTGACTTTTTGGGGGTCACCTCATACATATAATATTGGGGAAGAGGAGAGGAGAGGGGTGATGTGCGGGTCAACTTTTGGACAGTTGCTAGCACTGGTCAAATAGCGGTGAGTAAATAGGGAGCTGTATAATGAGTTTGCATTAATTACCACTGGGAACACACCTCCATTATCTCTGGGAATTATAATACAATGAACAGAACTAAATGAGGCAGCAAAATTTGATCCAGAAAAGGTGAAAAGTAAAGATGAGGGACCTCACAACCGGGATGTATTTTACAATTTCAGGTGCTCAAATCCTTATTTGGTAAGTATATTAGTTCATATTTCTTCAAACTCCAGTCATTTTTCCAAGTACCATTAGTCCTTTTCAACTGGCATGGTTTACGTACAATACTACTGAAGACTGAAGTCAAAATTAATCTCGGATTTGATACGAGGCTAGTAAGAAAAAGTATTTTTTACTTTCAAGTCATAGATCCTTTTATAGTTTGACTAAAATATAGGTGAGGTATTTTCCAATGGCGAATAGCACTGATTAGGTTCTTGCTATTTTGTCAGTTTTAATTAATGACAGCAGATTGTACAGGTGGAAAAAAAGTAGACAGAAAAAAAAAACTTTAGTGTATATATGTAAAATCAGATAATGTGAATTGTTTCTTACACTAATAATGTCAAGGTTTGCCGCGGCAACTCTAATCAAATGGATAGTTCATCAGGCTCGTCATTGGACGAACATTAAATGAACACTAGATGAACGAATGGTAAACACCAGGCGAACACAAGACGAACATTATGTGAACACCAGAGGAACACTAGATAAACATTACATGGACGTATGGTGAACACCAAACAGATTCTACAAGAACACTATATGAACATATAGTGAACACCAGGCGGATTCTAGGTGAACATATGGTGAACACCAGACGAACATTAGATTAACGTATGGTGAATACCAGGCAAACACTAGATGAACATATGGTGAACACCAGGCGAATTCTAGATGGACATTAGGTGAACATATGGTGAACACCATGTGAACACTTCATGAACGTATGGTGATTACCAGGCCAATTCTAGACAAACATTTGGTGAACACTAAAGGACCACTAGATGAACATTAAATGAACGTATGGTGAATATCAGTCGAATTCTAGAAGAACACTAGATGAACATATGGTGAACACCAGACGAACATTAGGTGAACAGTAGGCAACGAAAAGAAGCAAGACCTCCTCCTCTCACAGCACTCGAGACTTCATCCAGACCTGGGCGTCAAGCACCGCTGCTTTGAGACTCCAATTCACGTTTCTTCGAAGTAATTTAGGCAAGAAATTAATCAGGTCTCCTAATTAATGGATCACGCTTTTTCAGAACTCGCAAGAATTCCAGGTATTAACGTCAGACATCAGAAGACATCGTCTTAAAAATCACACTGAAAATTGAATTATAAAATTCGCTACCAAGTTTCCCGAACACGTCGCAATTTTTTCATTTCACTAAGAAGTTTACGCGATAATG
The DNA here is from genome assembly GCA_006783055.1 of Trinorchestia longiramus. Lineage (NCBI taxonomy): Eukaryota > Metazoa > Arthropoda > Malacostraca > Amphipoda > Talitridae > Trinorchestia > Trinorchestia longiramus. Next base: position 11,931 of record VCRD01002422.1, on the reverse strand, counting down.
GAAATGTTTTCGAAACGAAAATAAGTCTTTGAGCTGACAAGAGTTATGTATAGATCAAACTTTGAAAACTAATAGATTCTAGCATCAAATTTTACTAACTAATCTATCGAAGAAGAAAGGAGCTTGAAAATATATCTTCAAAGTCATGAGACTCGTATACAGTAATTGATCAATTATACTAACAATTAACAGTCCTAATTAATTTAATAATAATTTTTCAATAGTTTAATCGTATAAAAATTAAATACCTTCACTGATTAATAGTTACTGTCACGATTTTATTTTGCCTAGCATACTTCAACCAAAGAAATGGAGTTCATTCTCCGTTTATTCAATCTTAATTTAGTGAAAATTATTCATTCGCAAATTCTATGTGTAATAAAAAGTTGAAGTGGCGGAAGGAACTGCAGTCCGAGCTGATGCTCTCATTAGGAGTCGGCAAGTGTTCATGTTTGTGTTTAGTTTGGAGGTCACTCAGACGTTGTTAGCGGTTTCAATTTTTCCTGTATTCTTTAATTGAAATATTATTTCCGTTCAAGGGCTTATTTTGGTATATCTTATTCAGTTGGATTTTTTAGACTTACATCAATTATTTTACTTCTTGGAGACTCGACCACGTTTTCTTAATGGTGCTTTTCCGTTGTGGTGAAATCAACCAATTTACTTCATTAATCGAGATCATTCTCAAATATAGGCTGTAATCCACTATGCTGATTATAGATATCTGATCGGTAAACATTATTGAACTAATTTTTATTGTCTGAAAAACTCCATAACTTCATTATTAACAATGAATTACAGTCTTACTTTCGACCTAAAAGGGTTCGCATCACCTGTAATGTCCCACTTCACAGCACAGTAACTGAACGTGGATCTCTAAATGCAACATATTCGAATCATTTGCAACGCATTGAGACAATTTTTAAATTCCACCCATAATATTTTTTATTGATTCTCAAATTATTTCTCTACACATTTCAAAGGCATTTCCATGAAACAGCGTCTGTTCCGCTCTCTTTATTGCACCTTTTCTCACTTTTTACTTCGCGCGCCAACTAACGGCGAGATATGTGAAGGATTGGAACTTTAGGTGAGGTCACAGTGCTAAAATTCTAAAAGATTGATTCATGAACTTAAAAGTTTTTCACTTACGTATTATTATCAATATTTCTCCTTATAATAACAAAATCACTGGTCCCTGTCAACCAATCTAATTAAGTGTCATTAAATCTCAGGAGAAGACATCTAAATAAACTAAAGCGTTTAAAAAAACAGTATTTTACTACTGCGATGTTTCATTTCCTTACAAAAAGCTGGGAACTAAAGACGTTAAAAGAAGTGAGCTACAGGACTGGTTTGTGTTTCAGGACTATAGTTCGACACTGTTTTAGCGAGCAAGAAACGAGCAAGTACTTTGAGGGAGGTAGCCCCGTGACAGTACCTTGATGAAGGTGGGGCAGTTTGAACTCAGAGTATGATAGACCAGCGCATGATAAAAGATGATAAAATCTGAGGTCTGTGAGAGGGTGGGAGATCGAGACCGTAACTACAGTGGTTGAAGAGAAAGAAACCTAAGGAATTGAAGTAATCGCACGCGGAAAGAAGTGTAAATGTATGGAAGAGAAATATTGAACGGAGAAATCGGGTACACTAGTAAGTACATGATGCAGCACCGATAGGACTTTTCATGCCACCTGGCACTATAATGAGACAAGAGTAAGCCAACTGGAGCTATGGTGGTCGGATGGTTCAGTCTACAGGACCAAAATTTTCGGCAGAGGCAACTGTAGCACTGAATTGTGAGAGTATCCAAGATTTATGATCGGCTAACCTCACTACATGTGAGGAAAATATCTAGGAAAATATCTAGGTATTTTAAGCATTGCAATGAAAAAAAGGCAAAACTCTTTTAGATTTTGCAAAATGAATTTACACATTTATTAAAAATAATTTCTTGAGCTTCATAGTCAAGCATGAAATTTTCTACAGCTATTTGATATTCGTCGACTCGTTGAAAGAATCTCAAATTGGTCTTAAATTTTCTCGAGTCCTTTACTGCACGTGCAAAATAGGCAATTTTGCTTTCTAAAAATATCTTGAAACATTTTAATTATTCGTGAGAGTTAATACGAAGAAGTAATGTGTGATAATTAAGAAATGAACTGCCTAAAAATTTGGCGGGCCACCTAATTAGCATAATTTCAGAGACGCTTATTAGTGTCTTCTCTTTGACGCAGCAGCGAGACCAAGGCTTCCATTATTTCTCCCTCTTGGATTTTCCAGGAATGAGACTTCGATCTTCCATATCTCGCGCAACAAAAAGATAGAGTATTGTTATTTCATGCCGAGGAGTTCTAGCAAAAATAAATACCCACTGACTTGATAGGGTGAATGATAGCGAGTCCAATTGATATCTAGTACAGCAGCAAGGGATGCTCTTACTTTATTCTATTTAGAACATAATAAATCAAAAAGATGCATTTAGTCCTGTTTGAAAAGGAGAACTGAAGGCAGAAATACACTTTACTACAACTTTCTTTGAAGTAGAAGCGTGACTACAAAGGTGGCTTAGTTTGGTTTGGAGTGTAAAGTATTTTATTTGAGTGAAATGGAAAAACTCATGAGAGTGGTGCTAGCACATTGTGGCGTTCTTGACAAACGTATTTTCAATTCATGCTTTTAAAATTGTGAGCCAAAGTTCAGAAGCTTTTAGCCTCAAAATCCTATGTCACCACACAACTAAATAAATATGTGTCTGCATGTAAGCATGTGTCTAAATGGAGACATTGGTGCTCAAAAATATCGAATCAAAATCATTCGCGCAATAAACATTCAGGTTTTGATGGGGGCACAAAAAACCCCTACGCATGCAATTTGTCACTATGTTTTGCTCTTTTATTCATGATGACTAAAATATAAAAAAAATTAAAACTAACACAAATCAGGGAAATAATTATATCCATGTGATCTCCATGGTTTTTGTTTGTCATGTTAATTTAATTCTCCGCAGGTTTTTATGATTATCTTAGTAAAGAAAATTATTCCACTATAGTTTATTTGGAAGACTGATACTAGCTCTAGGACACAGGTGTCCCAAGTTAATGGTGTCAAGTCTTGTGAATAACAAGTGAATAGTTAAAACAAATCTTGTGAATAGTTTTGTACGTGTAAACATGTTTCTGGTATCTGGTGGGAAGAAAGTCAACGTGTGTGAAGCAAACTTACAAAAACAGCCAAGAAAGAAAATATTGTCAACGAATCCCATAGCATTACTGAACAATTTATCAGTGATTCAATTAATTAAATTGTTCTCGCCTTTTTTCAGAGCAAAATGCTAATTTTTCTGAATCAACTGAGAGAGTGCCAAAATAAAATCTCATTCAATAGATTCAACACAAACGCTGTGCTCAGGTTCGAAAGAAATCATTCGATAATTTCTACGGACTTCCCAGATAGGTTCGTCTAAAGAAAGCAACTCTGTAACTGAGCAGCAGCCTTGCAGTCAGTCAGTACTAGCCCACATAATGGAGACAAAATCTGTGTACTTGGACAGGGAGATTTTCTCCATAAATGTAAACAAACACTAATTGCAAGCAAACGCCAGCATCTCAACGCAGAAATATAAATTAAAAGATTTATCTGACTCCAGTACTTCTCAATTGAAACCAATTAACAGTAAGATAAACTAAATGTTTTTCTTCAGAGTTCATTGACGAATTGAATGAGCAAATAGATTTGTGGAACCGTAATTTTGCAGAATCGCGTGCTTATTCAATTTGACAAAATACTACAAATTGTTATTCTCATCCCAAAATTAGGATGTTGGTTTGCATTATTATCAGACATTTGAATAAGAAACAATTGGGAAATTCTTTGTTTCAAAACTCGACACTCCCTGGGCAAGACGAACTTCATATTTAGAAGCAAAGCAATAAACTTCAACTGGACTCAGAATTAACTACAACTGATAATATTTTTTCTCTTCACCAATTTCATCTCAGTAGTCGTAGACTGCATACGCTTAAACCTCGCCCTCGGTATACAAAAAAAACTAAAAATTTGACTAGGAAGTAATCTGGGGAAAAAGATCCGGTGAAGCACTAATGCAGATAATGCGTTCGCTGCAACAGATTAAGGAGCTTTGAAAAGGCAAGCTCCAAACAAAAACTTAAAAGGTCAGTTTCTTTGGAGAGCATATTGCTAGCAGTAAGACTACGGATAAATAAAATCTGAATTGTTTCTGAATTTAACACGCTTTTAAGAATTTATTTAAGAATATCATGAACACATACAATGCAAAACATTTTTGTTCATTGCAATTATATTTGTATGCATGGCACACGAGAAAATTCGTTCATTTAAACACCACGTTCATGAATATGAGAGCAGTTTTAGAGCTTTCAATAACTCTAGTCCAAGTCTAAAGAGCTTACCGAGCTAAAAAATGAATTCGCTTAGTCTAAAAAAATATTGAAATATTGTTTTCAATGGATAGTGCACTCAAGCGTACTCTCAAAACGCAGTCCAGGATAATACCACTAATCGTGTTCCAGACTGATTTTTTTTGTAAGAGCGAAGCTAATCCAATGATGAATCGTATGTCATTACAGTCACAAAACAGAGCATCGTCTCTTGCTGTTAATGGCATTCTCGATCGAAGAGAAGCCAAAAATGATCACCGATAGCAGCCTCTGCTGAAACAAAACACAAGCAGCGTTGCAAGTCATCTATAAAAAACTCAATACTGTGGTTAAAACGAATCATGAGTTATGTCAAAATGACCTACAATTCGAAGTAAACACGCGACATTACAATGTAATTGGAAACACTTTTTTATTATTCGCTATGACGCAATGCAAACACAAGCACAAAATACACCGAACAAGTGCACATAATCAACAGCAAAAAACCGGATGTAACGTAAATGAAACAAGGTGATAATAGCAGCAGGAATATAAATGTGTGCACAAAATAATAGAGGTCAAACCAAAATAAAAAACACTGTTAATCCCACATGACCGATCAAACAACCCCATAAAACCTCGAACGATCGTTGATGAACGACTTGATGGAGCTAAATAGAGCAATTTATCGAAGTAATTCTTCTGTAAACAACTGAGATCGTTAGCTAAATGGTGCCCATGAACGGCCAAATAATTGGTATAAAAACAACAAAACTTTCGTAAAAAGAAGTAATAATTTCACTGAAATGTAAGTTGCCTTGAAAATGATTTTTGTTTTGAAATTTAAAAAGTATGTATGTATATCCTAAAAGAAACTAAGAATCAACAATTGCAAACATCGTTATGTTATAAAAAGTTTAGTGTCAATCATTTTACAGCTGTGAGTAAAAGATCGTGGAACAGCCAATCCTAACAGCAAAAATAAAATTCTCACTAACATTTTTTAAGAACAAGCAAGATTTAGACTATCAAAGCCCTACATTATGTTTAACTGGTAAATATCAAGTGCCTCTCAGAGCCATCAGAGATTCAAGCGGAAATAATACAAAACTGCACAGCCTGAAAACAAAATTGAAACTACTCTCGTAAATTATCTGCAGAACACGCCAATTCAAGGTTTACCATTAAACTGATCGCAGTAAGAACAGAGTTCCTCTCCATCCTCTTCTGAGACCATCAAAATAAATCACAAGCACGCTAGCGGCTGAAAATAACGCCAAGTTTACGACTTAAAAATGACAAGGAGGAAACTCGACAATACATCAGGAATTAGACAGACTGTCATGGGGAACAAGCATTGCGAACTGTACGCAGCGAGAATTACTTCTATCAGTACCATAGTAACACCCTAAATAATGAACTGCAAGATATAAATAAGGCATGCAGGATATAATGGATAAGTAGAGGCGAGGGGAGAGAAAAGTGAGTGGTGTAAATAAGTTTTGATTAGAACTGACGGAGTTCAGAAGCAGATCTTACGAGTAACCAACATGCAACTACAACACTCTACTATAAACACCTCGCATGTTTCAATGCGTATAACCACGTCCCAACTTTCTTCCACACGCGTGTTACACGATCACCAATGCATAAACTATGCACACATCGATATCAAAGCTCAAGGTTGCATTCCACCCAAACTTCCTAGGTAAAAATGATGTTATGCACGATAGAATTTAGAGCGACGAGTGAAGAATAAAATTACATTATTTACACTGCAAGGTTTCACCTCTGCAAGAAATGTGCAAAACAAAATGTCTAAAAACGTGCTACGCTCCAGCGCAACAAAAAAAAAACAAGGAATAATCTAATTTCCTCAAAAGTCACGCACGTGTTTTCGAGGTTCACAAAAACATTTTGTACTTTTACATTATATTGGACAACAATACATCTATAAATGGAGTTATATATTTACGCACGTTGCATGCAGCTCCACAAGTTTTTGAAAACAGCGTTTAAAAAGTCTCAGCACAAAATTGAAAGGAAAACAAGAGTCAGACCAAATCTTTAAATAGATAGCACTGTTTTAAAGTCTACGGATAAAGCTTCTGACATTTTACTACCTTGTAAAGCGATGTTTTTTAACATAACGTTGCCGAGAGAATTGCGCGAAAACGATACAATTCTCTACGACATAAAATTACCTCTTTAACGTAACCTTATTTGAGCCTCTTAAAGGAAAATGGCTTTTGGCCAAACTGATTTCGAATTGACCACACGAACGGGTCAAACATGTACGTATATATTACAAAATATATCTAAAATAAAAATGTGAGCATATAGAAATTGCTGCCAGCTGAGCTCATAGATTCTTACCCACAAATCTTAATCAGGGAACTTCGAACATAAATTCTATCTGCGCGTACTTGGCAGGCGCAACGAAAAAAAGGAGGCCTTCTTCAGAGATAGACGTGTCATAATAAATATCCGTGTGGTATACTGGTAGGCAATTATTGCTGGTAGCAGCTAATTTGGATTTACAGTATACTTTGGATGACCTAATCAGACACTGAAAATATTATCGTGACTTTTTATGAGGAATGATGCCACCTCTAGCATTAAAAAATGATTCCTGTATGCCTATTTTTCTAAAATATATTTCAGGGGAAACTACAGGAAAAATTATCGCTGGCTTCAGCAAAATAATACGCACGTCGCCCCCGACTTCATACCACTTAATTAATTTTTCGCTCTCATCATAATTCAACTGCAGCGTGTTGTAACAAATTGATCTTGCTGTTACATTTAATAATGACGCTATAAAAAGTTCTGTAGCGAACTCGTGGTGTTGGAATGATATTCGTGACACATCACTGGATGTGGTCAAGTAGCGAAGGACGAAAGCATTTTAAAACTTGAATTTTGACTTTCAAATTTGTGAAGAATGAATAATTCAAACCACGTTCCTTGTAATCATTCTTTACAATTAACTCACAATCAAATTACAAACACAAACTTTTACAGTCAGAGAAGTCTACGGGCATTGCACCTGAAATTTCACGACTCAATATAGGGCAGTCGGCGAAGGTGGTCGAGGCAAATGAAAGCGTAGTACAGAGCGAGAAGCTTCCTAGCCTTTCCTCATCACGATCAATGGCTCACTGAGTGGAGGTGCTTGGGTGGAGTCGCACGGACGCCCAGGGTACGTGGAACAGGACCCTGTATGTTCGATACCTCAGCTGCCCAGGGTACATGGACTTGCACCTTGGATGTTACGTACTTCAGTTGTATCGAGTACGACGAGCAAAACACCGTAAATTCAGTATCTAGATTACCTAAGTTAATTGAAGTAAAGTGTTAGATTTTTATTAGTTCTCCTAGTTAGGCTGGATGGATAACTGTTAATAATCGAGACCTCAATTGTCCAGGGTACATGAAAAAAAGATACTGAACCTTTAGTACTTCAACAACCTAAGATGCATGGAGCAGGTCAATGAAGGCTCGAGACTTCGACCAAATAGAGCGCATGGAACACGATATGACATACCAACCACCTGCCCACGCTAACAACCAGAGAACGAAGATGAATACTCATTAAGTTACGCATACAGAGTTGAGCCCTCAGCTCTAGGTGTTCCGGCCGCAGAACTGCCATTTAACTTGCATTCATCGGTCATTGGTAGCTCGATAGGTGTTTTCTAATGTCTGAGGTTAACCTTTTACGTGCATGAAGCACACATATAATATTCAAGACATATTGCTGGAAACCGAATGTTTTAGTATGTATTTAATCAGGCATTAAACATCCTTGAAATAAAAGATTAAAAAATTTATTTTAAAAACGAATCTTCTCTGCTCTGTAGCTTCTAAGATATTTATAGTCTATGTCTATTGAAGCATGACGCTTCTGAACTTCCACGACATACGAGCGCATGGAAAAACTATTCTATCTAAGTCAGCCTCTAGCCTTCCCTTTTTCAACGGACGAATAACTAACCAGTGGATAATTGATTCTGAATGGTCATTTAGAACCACATTCTTAATTACCGTCAACGACATGCAATATAAATTGTAAATGCTATATTGCGTGTCGATAAAAAAACATTTACTCGGAAAGAATTAGGATGTGTACTCAAAATAGAGTATTCTTGACAATAATTGCAAAGATTTGATATGTTCGTGATGAAGTTTTGTTCATGCACGCACTCCAGAAAATTAGAAGAAGAAAAAATAAGTTCTCATGAATGTCTGGAAAGAGAACCCTAAATAACAGCAACTAAGGCTTATTTATTGCAAAAGTGTTACAGCTATTAAATAGAACTTTAGATGCCTTCCTGTAGAACATTGGTTTAACAACTAAACAATTCATTACTATCTTGCAATTCTATAAAAATCGATTTCACAAATATAAAGCCAAAAATCAAGAAAAATTGACTGCAGATGTGAGTGAATGTTGTTCTCTGATTCACACATGATGACTTATGAGATTTCTTTCAAGTCTATTTCATGACCCTTGTCTCCTTCAAGAAAGTTGAAATAACTTGCTGACAGACCGCGTGATAGCATGTGTAAGTATGTACACTGCAACGAAGACCCGCTTCTCTGGACGCCAAGATTTTGAATATTATGTCTGGAGTATCCTGATAAATAACGCGTACCAGAAGATCATAAAAGAAAAGGACATCAATAAAATAAAAAGTTGCATGTATTTTTATTTATCCGGGATTTTTACTCTGATTGAAGTGATGGTTTAAAGGAAGACGATTTTTTATACTTTTTCGTAACCTCCGAATTCTTTATTGTCGAAAGCATAAAGCAAGAAATAAATTCTCAGCTTCTAGGAGTAAAATCTCTCCAGCTCATATCCAGTAATGATAAACTTGTCATTAAGAAAAATTTTATTTTCTGACTCCCATCACAGAAAATCCCAATTATTGTCGGAGTTCGTAAAAATTCCAAGCTCCAGCATGTGACAAAAATTTGTGACAAAAATCTAGGCACGGAAATCTGCGACAGAAGTACAAGCACATTTCTTCGGTTCAAAAATATTCCGGTCCTAACCAAATACCTTGGCGTATTTGCAGGACCCTTGAGAAGTTATTGTAGTCGAGATCAAGTGTAATGCTGCCAGATTGTGGTAAGTTCGTAATAAATCTTGTTGGAAAATTGTTCCTGCTCCTTGCTTAACCGAATGCTCCTCCAAACAGGTTACATTAAAATATAGTGTAAAGCGTTGAAACTTCTAGAAACACTTTGAAAACTGTTACAAAATATTTAACTTTTTAAGTACACTTTTCTTTTTCTTTATTAGTAAAAAGCTCAAGAACTTGTGAATGAAGAATACAGTGCAAGGAAAATTTTTTTATTCCAAATTTCATTCAGCTATTCCATTACTTCTTCAGGACATAGTAACACTCACTTCAGAGATAAATAGCTGGAAAACTGTAGTTTAGGGCAGGTTAAAAGCATAGCTTAACAAGCAAACATTCAATAACCTTCCTTGAAACTGAACAAACTACCAACGCGCAAATTACGGAACGTGTACATGTTATGATCCAGTTTACAAATTCCTACTGTGATGTTATGATACACCTGCGTAAAAATTCCGTGACGTCATGCCATCGTACGATGGTAAGCATTTGTCTGCTGCAAAAGAGCAATTTATCTTGGAGATAAATATTACAACTAATTGTCAACAACATTTGAAGAAGCAAGTTCACTAGCGACTAGAATTTTCCAGTTGCATGTACACTGACGAATAAGGAGACCGCTGCCAGAAATAACTGGGGACGAAGACCGTTCTCAGAAATCAAAAATTATGCTTTGAACTGCAAATTCTCGGATAGAGCAACTATTATTGAAGAATATTGAACTCCTACGTTTGAAACTATTAGACCAAAATAACACGAACAAGTTACATGTGCAAGACGTGGGTTTGAGAACCTGAAGTCAAGAAGTGAAAAAGTAGTGATTGTAAATAAAATAAAAGTATACGTACTTCTCAGTGTTTTTCTTTCAGTTGTGAGACACTACCCTTGCAGAAAAAATCATGGAGCTTGTCACTGAAATCTTTCTGTACGAAATTAATTGATAATTCAATATTGTTCCATTTTTTGGTCCAACTTTTTGTAAATCTGTGAATGTTGCCCGAATGAAGTATGTATGAGGTTCAAGCATCATGTGTGTGAGGCCTGAGCATTCTGCGTATGAAATCCAAACATTATGTGTAAGAAACCCGAACATTGTGTATGAAACCCAAACATTCTGGGTAAGAAGCCCGAGCATATTGTGTAAGAGGTCCAATTCTGCTGCACCTGCAACACTTCCACAACGAGACTCCAGCAGGAGAATTTATTACCCACGAGCACTGCGTGACTGCTGGACTACAAGAAACTAGAAATAATCTTAGCGCACAACACAGCAGCTGAATCATTTCAACAATGACTCCTAACTAGGCTTCTGAAAAAGGCGAGAGGAATAACACTAGCAAATGCCTTGGGAAATGATTCTCAAATGAGTTATAAGTGAAGGATGTTATCCATCAATTATTAGCACATAACGCGTAGCGCCGTTTTATGAATATTCTGTACTAATTCAAACTCTACGAAAACTTGTATGAAAGTTTTTTGGACCCGTTATTGTTAATGCCTGTTTACTCTGCTTTGAATAGAGAAGGCTTGTGAGATTTCAAGAAACCTTCCAATAAACAAAATTATGTTATGCCCTTATTTGCAGAACACAAACTGTTCACTTTGTCAACTAATGAGAGCAATTGTGAGAAAAAAATTCTCTCTCTGTGCAACTCATTCTGAACGGGTTTAACGGTGAAAAACCCAATTGATTCTGCGGGGGAAAAGATCATCTACTATATACTACGGGGGTAAGTATCATAGGTAAGATTTTATGAAACAATTACTTCATTCTAAACAGGGCTTTAGTGTGCAAATTTTTTCCAAGTTCCAAAATATTTTGGAACTATCTTACATATTATCTGCTTATACAGGGTGGCCCAAGAATCACTTCAAAGTTTTAAACATTTATTTGAAAAGCACTGACAGAGATAGGTAAATCAAATAAATTACAAATAAAAGAGAAAGAGCTAAAGTTTTTTCCATAAAAGTTCAATGGACGCAACTCTTAAAGTTTGAAGATTACCGTCGAAGAAAGTACTTTGCATATGCATTCCTGAGACTGACGAACGATGAGGCATTTCTCTCACATCTTGTGGCCGTTACGGTCACAGGAAAGAACTACCAATAAATAATTCATGAATATTAAATATTCCTAAATTTGTGACAGTAAATTTTAATGCCACAAATTCGAGATTTGAACATGCAGGATTTCTGGTTTCAACAAAATGAGCAACGGCTCACACAGCAAGGGAAATCATGACAATACTCATGATCTACTTATCAGTAGATGATCACTGAAAAGCAAATCGCTAACAGCTAGACGTATCCAAAAAATGGAGTCCAACCAAAATACAGAAAAAGCTACAAAAGCGAAAACAAGGTACTGCAAAGAATGC
>VCRD01002421.1:62355-84611 GCA_006783055.1 Trinorchestia longiramus | reverse complement strand
ACACACACACAACCACCGTCCACACACACACACACAACCACCGTCCACACACACACACACAACCACCGTCCACAGCTGCCCAGCCCCTACCCTCAAATCGACAGCACGATACACTCAGACGCGCTGCATCTGACGCTCCAACTTAGATGAGTTGCTCCACGAGCAGCCGGATCTTGACTTCAAAATGGCACCACTCAAGTAGAACGAGCGATCTTTTGTTTTTACTCCTGAGCCTGGAGTTGAAATAACCTCCAGCGTTCTTATTTATTCTAATGAATGTCATATGAGAAAAATTGCGTCGTATGTTTTCCTTACTGTCCAGTGTAAAGTAGACCGTGGTGTAGTTTTTTTCTTCAATGATGCAATTTCCGAGGAACGCTTGTTTTAGACTAAAGTTCATACGAGTGAACGTGTACAGTTATGCAGAGCTAATTACGTTTTTCGTGAGTCCTCATTAATTACAAAGCTTCTGATTGATAATTTCCCTGATACCCTAGGATGATAATTGTTGTATGTATTATTGGTCACAGATTTGAGTTTCGTAAGGGTTATCACTGGTCATTTGAACTCGTGGAGGGAATTTCCTGAGCAATATACATCTCCATGAATCAGCAGTGTTACGGTCTCATTATATTACATTGAGTGTCATTTGTACAGCTTAACATGATACTCTGCCCTACTAAAGAGTTATTATGATCAATTTTGTCACATAGATAAAATACTACGTAGCCGCTAACTTGATTTACATTAATTAATGGAACGGTGAGATCACTGATAGTATAACTAAGCTTGTGCTGACTGGAAGTAAATTTTTTGGTTCGAGTTAATCCAATATTTTACACTAAGAAAAAGATTAACCTAAAGTTATTTTTGAATTAATCATCTGTTCTGTAACAAACTAATCTTAAATTCTGAAACAATGGCTAGTTACAAAATGAGTTTTTCTTCGTGTGATAGAAGTTAAATGATATCATTCGATGTTGTTTCTTCAGGATGGAAGAGACTTATGCACAATTTTTTTAATTTTAGCGTAATGATGACTAGTCCAGCAAGTTTATTCATTTGTTGTGTCAGAAATAATGTCGTTGCACTAACTGTATTCGTCACTCACTCCTCCTCCACTCCATTATCAGTAATATTTGATCTGAAGTTGTTTACTATGCCTTTGAATAATGGAGTCGAGATATAACTTACAGTAAACAAGCTATGTTTCCTATGTTGCCCTGATAGCAGCGTTGCAGTTAAAAATAAGAGGTCTGAAGGTACAGAGTGAGGCAACATACCTTCTTTTTTCCAAAGAAAGTTCCTTTAAAAAAAGGAAGTTATGTTGCCGCCCCCTGTATTACGTATTCCTCGAGCATCTTTAGGTACAGAGGGGGAATGTATCATCGACGAAGATGACAAGCTTTACTACAGTAATTAAGTTTGTGCACATGTACTGTATATCTAGATTTGTGTGTGTACTGTATAGACAGCTCTGGCCTGCATGCAGATTTGTATAGATATATACATGTGTGTTTATCATTTATGCAGCATTTAAGCGCTTTCACTCATACATAAACCGTACCTTAAAATGTAAAAATATATATTTTTTCTAAGCTTGGAATCAGGTTATGAAAGGAATAGAAGGTTTCAACAGTCGAAGTCTAAGGATTCTACTCCTCGTGCGTGAAGGCAAAATGCCCTACCCATCATAGATTATTTCTAAACTTGTAACCAGACTGTATGGTAGCTCTATGTAAGTGTGTATTCATATGATGATGTTAAATATTAGGTTGTTACAAAAATAATAGCCGCTCGAAGGTCTGAAAGGCGTCTGAAATCGGCCATTATTTTTGTAACAACCAATAGAATTAAATCGATGCTTCGCTCACGTTAATGAGAATCAACACCACACCAGACACAGTGACGGCTAGTTGTACGATCTGATAAGTTGCATTGTTTACGTACAATTCTCACTGTGCATAGTTACTTCTTACGTATCTATTAATCGCAAAAACACGAGTCAGACTGATGAGTGAACTACTGGAAAAACCTTTCACTTTTTCAAAAGTGGTTCTGAATGTAGTTTACAATCACATGGATGATGTGAGGATAATATTTGGAGCCAGAGGGTGTTTAAAATTATCTACTGAAGAGAAGTAATAGGACTAGAGGAAGAGTATCAAAACAAGTGGCTAGCTGAGAATAAATAGCAGGAATAGGAGTATAAGTTTGGATTATTAATGTTGGGAACAATAAGCACAAATTAAAATCAGAAAGTTTCAAGAAGATGGGAACAGCGAGAAAAGGAGATGAGCTTTATTAAAGTTAGTTAAAGAATCATCAGTCTTCGTGAAGCAAACATAGGGGAAGGTTGTTACGAGATAAACTAACGAGTAAAAATTTAACAGAACCATTTGAATATCAGTGCTGGACGACTGTAAAAAAAATACATATATGATTTTTCAAGTGGTTTCAAATATTCCTTCGCGAGAGCACAACATCATCAGAAAGAAACATGGACGCAATATTAAATCAAGGGAAAAAACAGGGACATAGCACAATGCGTTTTCTGTGATGTTAATCTCAACTTTTGTACATAATACAAGTTTTTGGTTGCAATAATGCATTACTAAAAGCCACACTGACAAAGTATGAAGTTGTGTCTTATCATAAACAAAAAATCTTGGGAAAACAGGCAAGGACTTGCGTTGCGATGAGGGGATGTGCAGGAAGCAGTTGGAGTGTGACGAGGGGGAGGGACGCACGAGCATGAGGAGTGAGGGGCAATAAGGCATAGNGGCGTCAGTGCTGTCCTGCATCCTCAATGCTTCCCTCAGCTGCTCGGTGTGGGGACCCAGCCACCAAATGTCCGGTAATTCTTGACAGTATTTTTCTAGAGAACGAGTTTTGTCAGAAAAAACATCGTTGTGCAATCAAAGTCCTAGAATAATTATCATACAGGAGATATTGAACTTAGACTCCATCGATAAAAATATCTTAAATTTCGATCGTCAATATTGAATATTGCTTTCTTGCAGGCATAGAAGTATCACGCAGTGTAAAAATTGAGGTGTGTGTGTGAGTGTGTACTCGAATACAGTCATACAAGATAGAACTGCGATTGTTTTCCGTTTCTGTTTTTATTGCTTGTGTTTTCATTTTCCCTGCATTGTTCATCAACGAAGGCAAAGTTTCATTTGTATTTCGAATCCCCATTCAAATGAAAGAGACTCAATCATGAATCGTCACACCGTGACGCTTTCCTCGCGTGCTAATACCAATTACAATTTCCAATTCCCCCACGCTAGAAGTCATAAGTTTGATCAGCTATATTAGTTATTTTTTAAAACTGCTAGTCCGTGTGTTTATTCCGAATCCATCCCTGATCTGTGTTTCTCTCTTAAATGGTGCCTGTGCGTGATCGAGGTATCTGTGAGGGATTGATGTCTGACGGCATGGGACTTTCGTAAGTAGTAGTCTGAGAATGGATCACTCCGTCAGTTCTTGTTTTCATATTCTACTGCATTCTAAATGTAGACACTGTTTTCCTCCTCTTGTCTACTCTCCCCAGCCTCAAATGCTCCCCTCTCTCTGTCAAATTTCAGTCCTCAGGCCTAGAAGACTGGCCCATCATTTCTGGTCAGTTGCCACATCAAATTAGACGCCTAAAATAAAAGTATATAAAGTATCACAGTAACATAGTATTGACCATTGGATGAGAAATCATACACTACGGGTATATGTACGCCTTGTCGCCCCGGACTACCACATGCAGTATCCTGTTTATGAGTGGGCAAATTTTTTTTTCATTTCATATATTTGAATTCTCATGACCTCAATCTGAGAGATCACACTTCCCCAGATGAGCTCAGATAATGCAACTATTCTCCTGCGTGACAGCAAGAGTTCTCCACTCACAGTAAATTAATTTAAAAAGAAACAGAGACTCAAAATTTTGATGTATTACAGAGCGAATTTTTGAACGGGTTGGCTGGCAAAGACTCGTGGAAGGAGTGAAGATTTTTAAAACATCCTGCAGGAAAGACACTCAAATAGCAGTGTTTGTCAAGTAATGATATCTGAGCTAATTTCAAGAGCTCTACGTGTGTGTACACTCAATTTGAAAACTTTATGTGATCGAAATTATTTTTTAACATTTTTATACCGATTGTATTTACATCGCTTTGTATATCAGACATTCCATCCAAAACTTCCTGAACAATGATGCTCGTGCTTCTGCTCCATGTAATTATTTAACTCTATTTCCGATACGTTTCTCCAGACTCGACTTCTCCAATGCTGAAAAATTGTAGAACTACAATCATAATCTCACAATTTAATTTACTTTTCTCCATTATTATGTTATTTGCATTGAATAATTCTTATTTGGTTTCTTATTTTTATCCTAAATCAAAGTCAACAATTCAATCCACAACTCCCTTCAGGAACCATCTGTAACATTCGTTCAAGTCCACGCGTTATTTTTTCCAGTTTAACTCAAGACTTGAAACTGGTTTACACTTTTCCTTTCATTTAAAGCTTGAGCGCACAATTCAAACGAACAGCTGATACATACAAGACGCTCAGATGTCGCAGTGGCTGCGAACGTTACACTTGAAACTGACAGTAGAAATCGTGCTGCAGATGCGTACAGCTGCACTGCGTGCTGCAGGTGCGTACAGTTGCACCGCGTGCTGCAGATGTGTACAGCTGCACCGTGTGCTGCAGGTGCGTACAGTTGCACCGCGTGCTGCAGGTGCGTACAGCTGCACTGTATGCTGGAGGTGTGTATATACATACATAAAAGTGTCTGCTTACATGCAATTCATTTCGTTTCTTGCAGCCTCGCTGTATGTTTTTCATATTTAGTTAAACAAATCAAAGTATTCTCTATCGTGGATATTATATAACAACAATAATGTCATACAATAACAATATTATTATCTACTAACACACCATAAAAATACGACTGACCTAAAAATTCAGTTGAAAGTCTACATCAGCCTTCAAGCCTGAGGCCACATATGTACAGAACTTCCGTCCACACAGACAAACGCCGTCCACACACACACAACCACCGTCCACACACACACAACCACCGTCCACACACACACAACCACCGTCCACAGCTGCCCAGCTCCTACCCTCAAATCGACAGCACGATACACTCAGACGCGCTGCATCTGACGCTCCAACTTAGATGAGTTGCTCCACGAGCAGCCGGATCTTGACTCCAAAATGGCACCACTCAAGTAGAACGAGCGATCTTTTGTTTTTACTCCTGAGCCTGGAGTTGAAATAACCTCCAGCGTTCTTATTTATTCTAATGAATGTCATATGAGAAAAATTGCGTCGTATGTTTTCCTTACTGTCCAGGGTAAAGTAGACCGTGGTGTAGTTTTTTCTTCAATGATGCAATTTCCAAGGAACGCTTGTTTTAGACGAGAGTTTATACGAGTGAACGTGTACAGTTATGCAGAGTTAATTAAGTTTTTCGTTAGTCCTCATTAATTACAAAGATTGATAATTTCCCTGATACCCCAGGATGATAATTGTTGCATTATTGGTCACAGATTTGAGTTTCCTAAGGTTTATCACTGGTCATTTGAACTCGTGGAGGGAATTTCCTGAGCAATTTACATCGCCATGAATCAGCAGTGTTACGGTCCCATTATATTACATTGAGTGTCATTTGTGCAGCTTAACATGATACTCTGCCCTACTAAAGAGTTATTATGATCAATTTTGTCACATACATAAAATAATACGTAGCCGTTAACTTGATTTACATTAATGAATAGAAAGGTAAGATCACTGATGGTATAACTAAGCTTGTGCTGATTGGAAGTAAATTTTAGGTTAGAGTTAATCCTATATTTTACACTAAGAAAAATATTAACCGAAAGTTATTTCTGAATTAATCATCTGTTCTGTAACAAACTAATCTTAAATTCCGAAACAATGGCTAGTTACAAAATGAGTTTTTCTTCGTGTCATAGAAGTTAAATGATATTCGATGTTGTTTCTTCAGGATGGAAGAGACTCATGCACATCTTTTTTAATTGCAGCGTAATGATGACTAGTCCAGCAAGTTTATTCATTTGTTGTGTCAGAAATAATGTCGTTGCACTCACTGTATTTGTCATTCACTCCTCCTCCACTCCATTATCAGTAATATTTGATCTGAAGTTGTTTACTATGCCTCTGAATAATGGAGTCGAGATATAACTTACAGTAAACAAGCTATGTTTCCTATGTTGCCCTGATAGCAGCGTTGCAGTTAAAAATAAGAGGTCTGAAGGTACAGAGTGAGGCAACATACCTTCTTTTTTCCAAAGAAAGTTCCTTTAAAAAAAGGAAGTTATGTTGCCGCCCCCTGTATTACGTATTCCTCGAGCATCTCTAGGTACAGAGGGGGAATGTATCACCGACGAAGATGACAAGCTTTACTACAGTAATTAAGTTTGTGCACATGTGCTGTATATCTAGATTTGTGTGTGTATAGACAGGTCTGGCCTGCATGCAGATTTGTATAGATATATACATGTGTGTTTATCATTTATGCAGCATTTAAGCGCTTTCACTCATACATAAACCGTACCATAATATGTAAAAAATATATTTTTTCTAAGCTTGGAATCAGGTTATGAAAGGAATAGAAGGTTTCAACAGTCGAAGTTTAAGGATTCTACTCCTCATGCGTGAAGGCAAAATGCCATACCTATCATAGATTATTTCTAAACTTGTAACCAGATTGTACGGTAATTCTATGTAAGTGTGTATTCATATGATGATGTTAAATAGAATTAAATCAATGCTTCTCTCACGTTAATGAGAATCAACACCGCACCAGACACAGTGACGGCTAGCTGTACGATCTGAAAAGTTGCATTGTTTACGTACAATTCTCACTGTGCATAGTTACTTCTTACGTGTCTGAACCTTTCAATTTTTCAAAAGTGGTCGTGAATGTAGTTTACAATCACATGGATGATGTGAGAATAATGTTTGGAGCCAGAGGGTGTTTAAAATTATCTATTGAAGAGAAGTAATAGGAGTAGAGGAAGAGTATCAAAACAAGTGGCTAGCTGAGAATAAATGGTAGGAATAGGAGTATAAGTTTGGATTATTAATGATGGGAACAATAAGCACAAATTAAAATCAGAAAGTTTCAAGAAGATGGAAACAGCGAGAAAAGGAGATGAGCTTTATTAAAGTTAGATAAAGAATCATCACAGTCTTCGTGAAGCAAACATAGGGGAAGGTTGTTACGAGATGAACTAACGAGTAAAAATTTAATCGAACCATATGAATATCAGTGCTTGACGACTGTAAAAAAATATATATATAATTTTTCAAGTGGTTTCAAATATTCTTTCGCGAGAGCACAACATCATCAGAAAGAAACATAGACGCAATATTAAATCAAGGGGAAAAAACAGGGACGTAGCTCAATGCGTTTTCTGTTATAATAATCTCAACTTTTCTACATAATACAAGTTTTTGGTTGCAATAATGTATTACTAAAAGCCACACTGACAAGGCATAAAGTTGTGTCTTATCATAAACAAAAAATCTTGGGAAAACAGGGGAGGACTTGCGTTGCGATGAGGGGATGTGCAGGAAGCAGTTGGAGTGTGACGAGGGAGAGGGACGTGCGAGCATGAGGAGTGAGGGGCAATAAGGCATAGGACGGCCATTGCTGGACAAATGAGCAGTTAGAATGCATGAGGTGAGCAAGTCTCACCGAATGGCAGGGTCGTGGTGGAGGGGGTGAGGAGAGTCGGCAGATAGCATCAAGTCGAGGGGCCGCTGCTCAAACTTACATGATGGATGGACAGAGCTAGAATTACGCTGCTCCTCAAGTTTCAATTTCAAAAGGAATTCTAGGCTGATTTTTTCGAATTCGGTGTCTGCCGTTTCAAACTCTATCTTTCATTCACTGAAATAAAATTAGTTTTTTTTGTTCTGTAAAAAATTTTGAGCTAATTTTACAGTTCCTGTATATAATTTTAAGTTGAATTGAAGAAAATTGTATATGGTATTTCAAACTTTGAACTTTTAGTACAATTTATGTTCTACAAAGTGTTGTATAATTAGTTTCAAACTGATAACGATTTTCTATGCATTTACTTCCAGATTGTTCATCAAAAACATCACACGCTGCGTGAAATTCATCTTGGTGTATTCCTTGAACTGTTTTTTTCGAAAAGTAAAATTTATCTCAAACTAAGTCCGCCTCAAAATTGCTTCCATATCAGACAAAAACAAAATACGCAAATTTCATCGATGAAAATTAAACTGTTCTGAAAATGATGTCTCCATTCAAATTAATTCTTATTTGACGTGGTATCCAGGAATTATCTAGTTTAATATCAATTCAATTTTTCTTTTCTTCAGAAAATTCATAGCGTACCCTCGATGAATTAGGATCAAATTAGTTGGTTAAGCAGTAGCACACCTGAGCTCGTAGTTCTCCCTATGACAAACAAGATAATTTCTGACTGAATGAAATATTGTTTGAATTATCTCTTATTTTACTCGTTTCTTATGTATTTTCCCCTAACATGTGGGCGAAACATCTGTAAAATAGAACTAGAGTAAATTATTCCTAATGTGCTTCAGGAGGAACAGTGGTCCACGTAGGAGTGTAGGGTTAAGGGCGTGGCTGAGTGTATTCAAACTGATCTATTTTGCTCAGGCCACTCGATGCCTGTGCAGTCCTGCTGGAACTGAAAGTGTGCTCTCGTTTGCCTCCACAAAAAACTTCAAGCTGGGAAATGGAGAACGTTCTTCATCAGAACTCTGAAAATTTCTTGATGATGACTCGACATGCTCCCAGAGTGCAAATATATTCCCATGACAGGAACCATGACTAATGTCTTTTCATGTTCTTATAACTTGGAAGTTACTGTATACACATTCATAATTTGTGTGATTCCCTCACAAATGAGAGCAGTTAAATTTGATTACAACGTATGAAGCCAAGCATTAATAATAGCTTTAATGTAATTCAAGGAGCGGCAAAATTGACGTAGTTTCTTAACGAGCATCACAGAGAGCGATGACGACTGAGATACATCTGCTCGCCAGAGACCCGGATGTTGGCCGACACCAAAATCTAAGGTGGTGAAAATATGTACATGATTGTATTTTTTTAGTTTAAAGTCTTTAGCGGTCTATGAGAAGAGGAAAAAATGTTTTTTTTGACAGCAGCGTGGAATTGTATTGTTAAGGGACTGAGACTACCTGTGATGAAATTAGGGGCTTAATTTGAAGAGTCGTTGAATAATATCAAATGATCAAATTAATTTCTGGGTCCATTCGTACTGAGGATATAAATAGGCGCACGTGTTTTTGTTACAGAAAACGTGGCCGAGACAAGTGAAGGATGTGTGGTGAACGAGGTAAGTAAATAATTACTTTATTGCTGAGCCACATCATCTGTTGGAGTTGTGCTCACGACTAATTCACGTTATTGACGTTTATTTGTACGTTAAAAGACGTAAAAATAATTTTTATCTTATCAAATGAGGTGGTGAGACTTAGAAACGACTTTGTGAGCATACAAGGTCATGTCATTATTTGCGAAGTAGAATAGTTGATGACATTGGGTTCCTGTCTGCAGTATTTGACTCGACCAGAAATTTGTTGCGAACGTCAACGAATTGAAGAATACACAAAACTTGTGCAGCAGAAAGTCTCTGTTCACTGGACTACCATTCCATTTCAGATGGATTTATTGACAATGAATCATGCGGAATAAGAAAAACACGTTCATTGCTGAGTATTCGTTTTCAGCATTTTCTACAACATGACAGCCTTTCTATTGCATTTTTAAAATAAAACTTTAAAGTATTAAAAGAAACCCAAGCTGGAGTGAATCAGTCGTCACTGTGACTTCTAATGCACAACATTTGTAGCAAGCAAGAACCATTCTTAATTAGATAACAACTATTTATCTGTCTCTTTAATGAGAAATTTTTCATAACCAGAGTGTAAAATTGAAATCAATTTTAGTTAAGTAACATCTACCACTCTAGTGAGCAACATCCTCTGCATGAGTCTATTTCCAAAACTCCTTTATATGAAAAGTTGAAGCCATTTTTAGCTGAGTAACAACTATTAATCTAATATCGTAATGAGCAGAAAACACACAGAACCTTCGCATGAATTGACGTACGCAGGCCTTATTGCAGTCTGTAGCCTGATGCAAGACGAGCTTATAGAGCCTGTGTCGAACACCGGGAACCGCAAGAGTCGTCTGTTGTATGCGCAGCACTTATGCCAGTTTGTCGAGTATGTTTGCACCCTGACCGCACCAGCGCAGAGCACATCATCCTCCAAAACTTGGAGTTTCTTGCTCCGGAATTTTGTATTTGCTTTTAAAAATACACAATTGAGCAAGGCTCTGCGGTCAGGCGTCTCTGCAAATGCGGCGAAAGCGGGGCTTAAAATCACAGCGATTGACAGCGTTCAGGACTGATACTGCAAAATGAGCGACGGTGATGGTCGTTGAAATTACAATTTCCTGACTGATACTGTGAAATGAGGCTTGTATATGGCTGATGCTTGAAAATTTTGTTAGATGTTTCTGAAAATGAGGAACCTCTGTCATATGGGTTCATTATTTGATCCAAGAAATTTTAAATTACGTGAGAAATAACTACGGAATTTAACATCCGATCACCGCTAACAAACAAACTAGAGAACGGATACTTTATTTCATTTGTTTCGTGTTGATTTGCATGTACGAACAAATTAAAGAAAGAGTCGTGGTCTTGCCATAGCCACCACCCTTGATCAAGCACTTGATACAGGCTCTTGAAGTAGGCACTTGAAATAGGTACTCAATGAGAGCACATGATAAAGGATTTTAAAGTAAGCATTTTAAATAGGCACTTGATAAGGGTACACGAAATAGGTACTAGAAATATGCATTTAATATAAGCACTTGATATAGGTGCATGATACACGCATTTTATACCTATACTTGGTCCTAATAGAATACGCTTGAAGCTTTTGATATGTACGTGTATGTCGAGTCATGATATAGACACATAAAATTGAAACTTTCTATACACACATGATGGCATAGACACATGATATAGGCCTTTGCCGTAGGCTACTGATAGTAGTGTAGTAGTAGTAGTAGTAGTAGTAGTAGTTACTTGACATAAGCACTTGAAGTATTCACTTGATGTAAGCACTTGAAGTATTCACTTGATGTAAGCACTTGAAGTATTCACTTGATGTAAGCACTTGAAGTATTCACTTGATGTAAGCACTTGAAGTATTCACTTGATGTAAGCACTTGAAGTATTCACTTGATGTAAGCACTTGAAGTATTCACTTGATGTAAGCACTTAACAGAGCCACTCTATGTAGGCACCTCCCAGAGGCTCATAGTGCAGGCAATTACTAGACATTTATTAACTGACACTGTATGTTAAGCACTTAATGTGTATGTAAGCACACACCAGGGAAGTAATTACTAGATAGTTATTAATTGACACACTATGTGAAGTACGCAATCTCTGAACATAGTCAATTTGGCGTGCAATTCCTATAAATACCATACATACGAATTTACTTCACGTAACTTCATAAACTGGACTTCACACAGACACTAATGAACCGTGTATTACTAATGTCTTTTCTGATGCTAGAATTGTCTTAAATATTATATTTGTGAGTGTGCCTCGCTAAACACTTTCCTGAACTAAACGTCTCAGTTTTGTCAATTTTTATTAAAGAATTACAGTTAAAGCTGAAGAAAGACAACGGCATACGTATATGACAGTTTGTGCAAACGTGTAATAAAATAAGAAGGTTTATTTTAGCATGGCATAAGTTTCATGTCATATTACTTCATTAATTACTTGTCTTGAAAAATACAAGTTTCAACTTCACTCGAACTTTTTTTTACACGAACTGCGATCCTTCGATATGCAGTCTACCATTTCTTGTCTGAAGGCAAAATAACTCGTTTTTAAATACAGAAATAGTACTAATTTGTGCCACAAATTCTGTGTTCATGAACAAACTTTCGTCTCTAGAGAAAAATGACACATGTTTACTCAATGCATATATTGGTGGCAGCTTAGTCTGGATGTCCAGCTGCCCTCTTCAGCGTAACATCAGCACTTCCGTGAAATAAGTTAATCTTTACGTTAATCTACGTTAATACATTAATCTCCGTGAACATCAGCGCATCAGTAACACGTTTGAGACCTCCATTCAGTTCATAGACACTCAACTGCAGCGAGTGGCCTCCTCTGTCTGGAAAACTTCGAAGAATTAAAGCCTTCATGGACTTTCAAAACCCACACGTGACCATGCGTAAGTTAAGTATTCTGTTTATATAATTAAAGTACTTTTCACAAGAACGTCAACAGTAGAGATTTAGATGTATGATTTGAAATGCACCAGATTTGGAAGCCTAGAGTTCGGGTTGCAGTACTCATCTACTTACAGTGCTTTCTTCTTTATCATGTGTGTATTAAGTGAAAATTTAGATCTTATTTTTTCCTTTTCTTAGGCATTGTTCTTTTCAATGTTTATCCAATGAAAATTTAATTCCTTTGTTAATTCCTACTTATTTCCTCAATATAAATCAAATGAGAATGTCGTCATGATGTTGTGTCCTTTCATAGCGGTTGTCTCTACTCAAAGTATTTCAAATTAATATTCCACCTATCTTCAACATGTATCAAATGCGACGTCAGTTCTACTGTTTGAAAATGAATCATGGAGACATCCGCTATTAAAGAATGTTATAAATATGTCCTCTGTGCATTACCGCCTTTATTGATATCCATTTTCAGATGCATTCTTTACGGTATTTTAGCACAAAAAAACTGAGGAAGGTAATGTACACATTGTTAAACTGTTAGTAGCATCACTTTACTGGAACCTCATAATCTGAGTAGAATATGATTAACAAAACTTCCTTTTTTCAAAGCAAAGAGCTTTGAAAAAAGGAAGTTATGTTGCCGCACCCTGTATAACATAATAGAACATGGAAACAGGAGCTCACCTAGTGGCCCAACTTTGGGTTTCTATCCAAGTTTAACCCACTAGTTACCTTTTCTGCAGATGTACCAAACTTAGGGTAATGTGTACCAGACTTGGGGTAATGTGTACCAGAGCTGGGGTAATGTGTACCAGATCTAGCGTAATGTGTACCAGAGCTGGGGTAATGTGTACCAGAGCTGGGGTAATGTGTACCAGAGCTGGGGTAATGTGTATCAGACCTAGGGTAATGTGTACCAGAGCTGGGGTAATGTGTACCAGAGCTGGGGTAATGTGTACCAGACTAAAGGTGCAGTAAAGTTTAGCCACATGGAGCTCGTCAGACTGCGTGGAGTGGCATAATGATCCTAGGAATGCATGACGCTGCTGCGTTAGATTTTTTGACGTTTATGTAATCCTGATGCAGCGTAGAAGCCTGATCCCGCCACTGACAACTGAAAAAACGTGCAAGGTCAAGGGAAAAATCTATACTTGAAGTGGCACAAAACTGTGAAGAAGAATTAGAATGTATAGAAATTACAAGAGTTCAGTTTACTTTTTATCAATGAAGTCTTGTATTTTTTCTCCTGGGCTTTCAGGGTCCAGTCTATCATGGATTGTACGAGGCCTTGTTTTCTCTCTAGTATTGAGTAAACAACGTATTGAGTATTGAGTTTCACACTACAAAGATTTTATTTAAGCTTGAAGTCATGAAGTAAACACATGAAGTGATGTGAATATCACTTAAAAATAGAAGCTGCATCACCAATAGGGATATTCCAGCTCAAACACCCGGTGTGTCGGTTTTCATACATCCCAGTCGTTAGTGAATGTAAAAAAAATCGACTTGAAGCGATTGTATGAACAATCGTAGTGTTTGTGGAATGTATGAACAACCGTAGTACTCGTGCACTTTATGAACAATTGCAGTCATTTTTTAACAGCATAAACAATCGTAGCCTTTGTGAAATTGATGAGCCATCACAGTGTTTGCGCAATAACATGAAAAAAAGTACCTCAGTTACAGGAGGTACATCAGCATCTCCCTCATCAAGCCCCTCAGCACTCCCTCACTCCCTCGGGATTGTCAGCCATCGTTTGCTCTTGTAAAAATCTCTGGAAATAAATGGAATATTCTGGCATTAGCGTCAGAAATAAGGAAATACAATGGAAGATGCGACTATTTTGCTGGAAATCAGTTCCACCGGCGGGCGCAGTGTTAGCTGCCGAGCAGACTTCCCTCTTACTGCTTCGTCTTTAGGGACGAAAATCCTCGTTCACCGGTCAGGGTTTCTGCCACTCGACTGGCAAAGTCGTCGGATAAATAAGAAAGCCTGAGAGGAATCTTTGAAGGCTGGTTGCGAGTGCTGTGGTTGCAACGAGCGCTGTTCTCTAGCCTCATGCGCGGTCAGTCGGCCGCAACTCGCATGTCAAAAGTAAATGTACATACGTCACGTTTCTAGCCTTAATATAATCACTACAACTGGTCAATTGAATATTTGCGGGGTGTTGGTGCTGAAAATTGTATAACAAATACCGATTCAGGCTTTATGGATGTTGTTCCTAAATCGATACTACAGTCTTAATTTCTTGGTTTATACAGGGTGTCCCACAAAAAAGAGGCCCGAAATTTCAATTTGTATAACTTTAAATCTTTTGCATGTAATTCGGTTCTGTAAAAATATTTTTTTGAGTACAGCTTTTGTCTATCAATGTTAGAAATTTCATTTAATTATCTCTCGTGGTATTCGTACAGTAGCAATTTCACACTGCCTTCCGAAAAGCCTTTTTGCGCAAGGGTAAAAGAGCTTAAAATTAGATTTCATATAACATTTATTTTATTATAACAAATAATATTTAATCCTTTTCATTCATTTATAGTACAATGATTCGATGATAAAAAATAAATATTTGGAATTATTTCTCTAAGGCCCATTTCCTTCCACGTGTCTTCCATTCCTATCAAAGCATAATTGAGCTCTCGATTTCATTGCTCTCATGGCTCTCTTGATCATTTCTGGGTTATTTTTGACCAAATTTACTTAATGCGTTATTTTTTCACGCAACTGGTTTATGTTTTCCGGAGGCCTGCAGTAGACTTTATTCTTCAAATATCCCCATTGAAAATAGTCGTAAGGAGTTAAATCCGGGGATCTGGGTGGCCACTCAATATCATGACTCAATGCTACAATGCGGGTGCCAAAAAGCTCTCTTAACCGTTCTTTGACTACGCGTAAACGATGTGCAGGAGCACCATCCTGAAACCACCAGAGCCTGTTAAATTGATTTGCGTAAATGTAGCGGAGTTCAGGGACTATTGCTTCGTTGATCAAATTCAGATAAGCAACACCAGTGAGGTTATTATCATAAAACAATGGGCCAACGAGAGAGCCATTTCCGCATAAGCCAATCCAAAGACTTAGTTTATCCTGACAAATACTTTTTTCAAAGTTCCA
The DNA here is from genome assembly GCA_006783055.1 of Trinorchestia longiramus. Taxonomy (NCBI): domain Eukaryota; kingdom Metazoa; phylum Arthropoda; class Malacostraca; order Amphipoda; family Talitridae; genus Trinorchestia; species Trinorchestia longiramus. The sequence continues at coordinate 69,156 of VCRD01002421.1, read as the reverse complement.
TTCCGATGGGTTGTTTTCCTGTGTTTCAGGATTAAATGAAAACATAACGCAACTGGTCCAGAAAACATAAACCAGTCGCGTGAAAAAATAACGCATAAAGTAAATTTGGTCAAAAATAACCCAGAAATGATCAAGAGAGTCATGAGAGCAATGAGATCGAGAGCTCAATTATGCTTTGATAGGAATGGAAGACACGTGGAAGGAAATGGGCCTTAGAGAAATAATTCCAAATATTTATTTTTTATCATCGAATCATTGTACTATAAATGAATGAAAAGGATTAAATATTATTTGTTATAATAAAATAAATGTTATATGAAATCTAATTTTAAGCTCTTTTACCCTTGCGCAAAAAGGCTTTTCGGAAGGCAGTGTGAAATTGCTACTGTACGAATACCACGAGAGATAATTAAATGAAATTTCTAACATTGATAGACAAAAGCTGTACTCAAAAAAAAATTTTTACAAAACCGAATTACATGCAATAGATTTAAAGTTATATAAAATGAAATTTCGGGCCTCTTTTTTGTGGGACACCCTGTATATTAAAAGGAAATGGGAAGAGGGTGGCTCCATATTTACGTTTGACATGAAAATTATCTCATTGGAAATAATCATGAATGTTAAAAAAGATTAGGCACCAGTTGCCGCAATATCATGAACAATATAATCATAAACGTGCAACAGCGAATACTAGACTCCACACAGTACCTACTATGCGTATGTTCAAATGTAAAACTATAGTGCTATCAAATAGATATTTTAGCCAGTTACAGATAAATTAGTATGCGTTATGGTCATGAACTACTTAAATATACGTAACTAGAGCTTCATATGTTACAAAAATGTTAGTATAAACACAGTCATACGTCACGAAAATACTCGCATGTGTACAGTCATGTGTCACACAGTTTCACGATCATGCGTCAGGTGAGTACACACATGTGCTCGCGCTTCTCACCCGTTATTTCATTCTCCCACTGGATATTTCTTCTTTTTTAATACAGTTCAAGTAATACAAGTGATTACGCTCATAATATAATCACTAATCAGTATTGTCAGATTAAATTAACTCCAGCTACCCATAGACTGGTATCACCAGTCGACTGATATCACCAGCTTGGGCGACTGGTGAGCGAATCTGCTCGCGAGCGAGAAAACCCGGGTTCGAATCCTGCTGCCGACATGGTTGACGCTGCTAGAAATACGGCATGGGACTTGGGTAAACAACCGAATAATTATCGAAGTAATTATCCGACCCAAGAATGGGCCAGAAGGTTTGTTCCTATAGCCTCATTCTATTCTATTCTATTCTAGACTCTTCAGCATAGAAAAACTTTAAATTCTCAACAAAGTCAAACAGTATGTGTTCAATTAAAATGATAAATAATCTCGTTCGAGTCAATCAAGCGTTTTATTTTAGGCAGAAAATATGTGTAGAGCTTTACACGTGAAGTTTTTTCAATCATGCCATGTACAAAAAAATATTCCGTCCATATTGGCAACAGATTTTTTGAGGCATTTTCTGAATCTTTTTATATCGGCAAGTCACAGCTCATTTCGACAACCGGAAGATAAAAGGCAATTATTTTATCGATTTAATACAAAAAGATCCTTTATGTCAAAATAAACCAATCTCATTCTTTTTCTCCCTTCTTTAAAAAGCTTGAGGAACGTCAAAATGTCAAAATTTGACACTTTTTTGCTCTAATGATACTATAATGTCCATTTTAAAAACATCAATATGAGCTCACTTCCTTGCCAAAGTACTAACGTCCTTTATGGAGCTTATTGTTAATTCAAACTGAGTTTTGGGTTTTTCTGCTTCATTATTTATGCTTCTCACGTACGCTTCAAAAGTATCGAAAAAATATTCTTTCTTTCTTTGTGTGAAATGAAGTTCCCCTGGCATCCGCCATCTTGGCATATTGCTATTCATAAAAATGGTATCCCCTCAAGAGGGGCGTCGAGAAATACTCGGCAGCTCAAATAGAACTGAGGAAAAAGAAGAGCTTTAACAAAAAGAGCGGTGACTGTTTCCGAGTGAGATGCACGCTAGTCTATGGCCGGCTTAACGACAGCGCAACTTTGACGAGGCCGCTCAAAATACGGGCCAGCGACAGAACCTTGTAGTACTGCAAGCTTGTGTTCTCTAAAAACTACTCCGAGGAACAGTTTCCACAGAACATATGAAGCGTTTTGTGAAATTTACGTTAGCAGAGGAATTGGCGGACTAGAACAGTATAAATGGTATTCGGGTAAACTTTGTTTTTTTCGAACAGCTGCATAAAATATGTTCTGTGGGCATAAGTGATGTCTGAGGCAAATAAATATTCTACTTTCAGTTGAATGTAAACATTGCCTAATTCTAAAATTTGGTTTAGGAAACGTTGAGACAATCCCCAGAAGTTTGCTCATTATTTTTTTATGTCGGCAGACAGTACAACTTGGCTTATGTAGATATAGACGAACACAATATAAAGAGAGAGAGGCTGGTAAAATAAAAAGTTATTGGTATTTGTGACGTATTACCTGGCCCTTAGATTGAGACCAGTTGGTCTTTTATTATTTCCCTCTATAAGACACTGAGGAGAAAAAGAGCGGAAGCTCTCAGCTCTAAATGAACTTACTCTTAAAAAAGAATATTTTCATTTCATTGCTAACCAAGCACTCTGCCGTCAGTAGTAAAACTGTACAGTCAATACATTCCCACACGTTATAAATACAAGTAACTACAGTACATGTAGGCATACGAATTGGTTGTACCCATTTATCTGCTGTACAGAAAACAATTCACACATCATTAAACTATTGCATCCTGGGTTTAAACACGAATAATTTCATTGTTTTTCTACGATAAATGTTTCACGTGCAACTCGACTTCCCATTTTCTATCAAACATGATATGTGCCCACTTTTGTCCGTTATATGTGTCAAATTACCACAAGTATGACATTGACTCAATTCTAAGTTTTCGAAAGTGAAGTACTGAAGCATGACAACAACCCTATTCCTGTCACATCATTATCGTTTAACACACAAACAGACGCTTAGAAAACAAGGCTCCCTATGCATGAAGCAGCAGCGAGCGATGCAGAGCACCAACAGGGGATTGCAGTCTCTCGGGGTTACGGATCGAATTATATTCTTTGCCTTATAATAAGTTGTTATCAGGTCTGCAGGGAGAAGTTGACAGCATTTTTGCTGCCACTTAATTGGATATTCCGGAGCAGTGCTGCCGTAAGTGGGGACGAAGCAGATGAGAGGAAGGGGGAAATTGGGGAGAGAATAGAACTTGTTCTTGATGAGGAGATGAGCTCCATAGACAATGTTCAGAGAGGGAAAGAAGTAAATGTGATGAGAGAGACAGTCGTGAGAAATGAATTACTGGTGACGTGATGAGCAGGCAGTGATCAGTGAAAATGGCAAATGTGTAATACATGGATTGTAAGTGAAGGTGAAATGTTTTGTAAAAGTTACAATAAAAGATAAACGCAGTTTGCTACAATCATAAATAGAAGTGATTAAGTCATTGAAATCTAATCTCGTGGACCATAAATTGTAGGTGGTAGATCGCACAAATAAATGAAGCACACAGAAAACATTCGATTTCGAAAAGACCGAAATGAGAGTATGAAATGTTGATCAACACGCAATGTTGCATGAGGCGTGTGAATGTTTCTTGTTGAGAAATTGATGGAAAGTGAGTACCTACACACAACACGAAGTTGAAACGTAGTAAAAATACACTTTTTTGTAATGAATAGAGAGATAAATTAGTGAGAGGGAATAATCATTTGTTACAAGCTGGGAAAAAATTAACAGGTGCATAATAGTGCAATCTTATTTGATTATCTATTTATTTTACAGAACAGTGTAAAGTTACTCGATTATTTACTTATTGTTCATGGCAGTGCAAGTTACTTAATTATTATTACTTATTGTACAAGACGGTGCAAAGTTGTTTAATTATTTACTTATGATACAGGATTGTGTAACATTTCTCAATTGCTTACTTATGGTGCAGGTTAGTATACACTTAGTTACTCGTATTAACTAACTAGTCATTCAATTAATATAAGTGTGGGTAAAGCAGAATATGTGTATAATCTGCCCTTATGCCTCTGGCATTCGCTTGAGCCGCGCAGCACCAAGCCTTAGCTCTGCTGTGATGCACCTCATAGTCGTGTAAACCAAATGCACTTTCCTTTTCCTAAGCTATCACATTACTCAGAAACATACATTAGGTTAAGCACCGCGCTATTTTCAACTCATCCATGCCTATGGCCACAATTTTATCTCGTGTATTTGTAAATTTATAACGAATTTAGAGTCGCTTGGTGTTTTTTATGAGAATTTGGGCGATGACTCAAAGATTCGTCAGCTGTAGACTGCAAAATGATTGGTAAAATTTTTAGGAAATAAATATAACTACTCTGCTTTGCGTCATGTTCAGCAGGTTTGTAGATCAAAAAAAAGGCTTGAGCTTCGTCTTTCTGCGAATAAAGCTTCGAAGTAAAGGTAGACGCGAATGGCAGGCAGTTCTAGTGAGAAATAAAGTCAAAATTCTTCACTGTGTCCGATTTCAGACAACACTCGATATTGCCTTCGATAGCCTGACATCCTCACGTCTTATGAGATTCCAGAATTCCTGAATTCCACTTTCAATTTCGCAGGAATTTCGGAGGAGTGCAAGCGGCCGGTCAGTCGCTGGAGAGATGACAGTGGCAGAGGAGTATCTCAAGGACTGTCTGCTGCTGGACGGTACTCGGATGCAGTCTTCATAGGCATCATGTTCCCTGCTCTCATACGGGCGAGGGACAACGAGGGGAGGCTCCAGAGGGGCTGAACACTCGAGAGGGGCTGAGTGTATGACGATGATGACGTCCATTGTTCTTTCATGGACATTAACATAGTTGCCGAGCAGAAAATGCTGGGTCGATTAGCCTAGGAGAAGGAAATTGTATTGTTGCTGTAAGAATGCATAATTGCAATGATAATCCATTTAGATCAGTCAGTAGAATATTGTTAGGTACTACTGCTAAATGATATTACTAAACTCTAGAAAGGAATATCAGCGTCAAGAAATGTTTTTGATAAAAACTCTCTTAGAATGAAATTAATTTAGCCCATAAATCACATTTTATTCATTGAATGGGCCTTTAAATTCAAGCTAACGTGAACAGAAACATGCAGCCGTTGTTGCATGCATCAAAGTTATGAACCACGACAACTCAAAACTAATTTCTTGTATTTCGTCAGGGTCTGTTTTCGAGTCCCGTCACGCTGGGACATCTTGCGTAGTGAGTTGCAATGCATGGTGTGCACAGCTACTGCCTGGGTAGAATAGAATAGAATAGAATGAGGCTATAGGAACGAACCTTCGGGCCCATTCTTGGGTCGGATAATTACTTCGATAATTATTCGGTTGTTTACCAAAGTCCCATGCAGTATTTCTAGCCTCGTCAACCATGTCGGCAGCGGGATTCGAACCCGGGTCTTTCCGCTTGCAAGCAGATTCGCTCACCAGTCGACCAAGCTGGTGATAGGAGACAGAGATAACGATTAAACATGCATGCCGTGCTCAGTTAGGTCTGTTAAAGAGAGAACTTCAAAGAGCTTCAAAAAACTAATAATATCAATCTACTAATAGGAAAAGAAAGAAAAATTGTTCATTACAGTTAATCATTTCACATGTTCATTGGTCATAGCGCTTATCTATTTCCGTGTGAATTAAAAAGTTTTAATATTATTCGATAGCAGCACAATAAATAATTAACAAAAATCGCACTAACATGAAAAACCAGTGAATTAATGCAACGAAAATTGAAATAGGAAGTAGTTTCAATATTACAAACTAAGTAAATGTATGTGAGTAATGTTCAAAACAACAGTTTTGTTTTATAGTTAGTATTTGGTCTGCATTGCAGCTTTCGATTGATCTTCAATAAATTTTTCGACTTTTAATATTATTTGAAATAATGAGAGATGGATTACTCTGTTAGTTCATTAAAAGCTTGAACTTCTGATTCGTTAGAAAAAATTAGAATGACGCTTTATTTAATCGAGTTCTCCAGCATGGACAAAAATTCTGTGAAATTAATAAAAACAAACGGTCTAAAACAAACAGTCAAAGCTGGCCATTACAAACAAAACATTTAATTCAGCACTGAGTTCAAAATTTGGCAATTGTTGTCGCTGACAAGAAATTAAAACACTTAATAGGCATGGCATGGCAGTTGCAGTTAGCAAATTTAAGGTTCAGGTGTGACTTTGAGTTTGCAGAGACTACGAGAACTGAGAACTTAGCACTGAACATTGTGTAACGTGAAAATTTCTCACCGGGTATCGCTTTCAAAACCTATATGTTGTGTCTAGATGCAGGTATGGAGGTATGATGCTGAACTCGTGGGATTCAAAAATGTATTTGAAAATTTATAAAAAATGTAGGCAAAATGTTATATCTGATATTGAACAATTTATCGGTACTTGTGAACGAGTATGAGACGGAATAGTTCAAACCAGCTACCTACATATTTTAGGTATAATTTTTTAAAATTTTGAATACGGAACAATGAGCAATTAATTCATACGTCGTTTCATGAAATTTCAGAAAGAGGAGTTCTAGTCAACGTAAATACTGCTGTCCATCCTGCCTGACCGTTCTGCCTGACCATTCTGCCTGACCATCATGCCTGACCATCATGCCTGACCATTCTGCCTGAACATTCTGCCTGACCATCCTGCCTGACCATCATGTCTGACCATTCTGCCTGACCATCCTGCCTGACCATTCTGCCT
>VCRD01002421.1:3907-55011 GCA_006783055.1 Trinorchestia longiramus | reverse complement strand
CCCTGCCATCGCACACTCACTAGCTCCCTGCCACCACACATCCACCAGCTCCCTGCCATCGCACACTCGCTAGCTCCCTGCCACCACACATCCACCAGCTCCCTGCCATCGCACACTCACTAGCTCCCTGCCACCACACATCCACCAGCTCCACATATCCATCTTGCTAACTCATGACAGAAGGCGGTCAAAGTTCTACCAAAAATGCAGGTCGGCCGGCTGCTCGTTGTGCGGCTCACAGAGTTGCTTCCTAAAAAAATCCACCCTGATTATGGACTGCAAAGTTTGCTTTCTGAAGTTACTGATGCGGGCAACAGAAGCGCAAATGGAATGCATAGCAAGACTTGGACTCCGAAGTAAAAAGGCGGCCGTCGATATTTCATGCGGCCTGTGTTCTACAAAAGACCCTGGATGTCCAACAAAGTTTTGGGTCCTGATCGACTTCTCGTCGCAAGTGGTTGTGTCTGAGCACATGAGAGGTTTTTTCATTGAATGCGTGTGTCCGTTCCGCAAAATGGAAATTTTTCATAGATATTCCGGAAATTTGTTGAAAATAAATTCGATTTGGTATGTGTGTTTAATGTGCATACTTTACTCACAAAACCATAAACAAGGCGTGGAAGGCAAAAACATCACGCCTGTTAAATTTTTGTTTTTGATATTTGCATGTTACGACTTCATGATATAATCATACGTTATAACAATATGTTATTCATAGCCACTCCTTGTGTAAATGAATGCGAGTAATTTAAGCGTGAACAGTAAGTGAACACGTGAACACGAGGTGAACACGAGGTAAACACGAGGTGAATACGTGAACACGAGGTGAACACGCAGTGAACACGTGAACACAAGGTGAACACGATGTAAACACGAGGTGAACATGAGGTGAAGAGTAGATGAACACGTGAACACGAGGTGTTGGCACATCTGCCCTCGTCTCCACGTGTCAACCCTTCACTACGAGTTCAGGTGTCAGCTTTCGAGGGATGTTTCTGTGCGAGCTCGGACGGAGCGCTTGTTTGTCACAGCTATGAGGTCCGCTAAAAAGGTGTTAGGTTCTGTCCATTAGTGGGTCTTTCTGTTGAGTGTTTGAGGGTGCAGCTGTGATACGTGCGTCCAGACACACTCCACCAACACAGCGAGATTTGCTGTAATCGGAGCACTCCTTTGGGCTCAAAAAACTGATTGCTCATCAACTGTTCTACAATGTGTAGCTCAGTCTTTCTTCTTCTGAAAACACTTGCAGTTAAAATGTTACTTGAATTAACCGAAAGTTTTTAGCAGCTCACAGTCCGCTGATTCAACTACTTTTATTTCATTTTTTCTGTTTTGTAAGAATGGGTAGCTTCATATGGATAAAAGACTCGCGGTGCTGAATATGAATGTTGTGATACTCTACATGAATAGAATGAGAGAAATACTTGTTCATCTTCTTTCAATTATTACTTACGTTCATTCTCGTTCATTCTTGTCCATTGGTATTACGATTATATTTTAACAATAATGCTGAAATTCATCGAGCGAATTATTATAAGAACTATTATTAACACAATTGTTATTGTTTTTATTATTAAAATTATTATTACCATTATTTAATATCATTATTGATACTAATACTTTTTTATTATCACCATAATTATTAGTATTTTTCCCATAAATACATTTTGTGATAATTATTGATACTGTATGTGGGTATTATTTTTGTGACCGAGTCTTCATGACATGAACTACGATTTTAATTGCTAGTAATTGCTGAATCAGAAAAAACATTCTTACACATTGTTTTATATGAAGTAAGAAAGTGAAGACTTATTAATTAATATGGAGCACGAGGACTTATCTCATTACTTAACACATTCAAAAATCGTCTCTGCTTATTTTGGATAAGGAACCCCAGTTCTGTAACGTACTGAATACATATCTTTCTTAACTCCTGGGGTCTGTGTATGATTGTGATGCCTGTGCGTGATTGATGCCTTTACGTTAGACGGCATGGGGCTTGAATAGCAACCCATGAGTGGACCTAACAGCTTGTTGCTGTTGCTATATTTTATTCTATTCTCTTCTATTCTACTATTGTCGAATTGTCTTTGTAGTAAGCGAGTGATGTGAATCCATGCTGTGATTGTGATTTTATTTTGAAATATTCTTTGTATTATTAGGTATTGATTTTATTATTATAATATATTCATTCTATTATGAAGTATTCATTCCATTATAATAAGGTATTCATTCTATTATTTTTAAGTGTTCATTTAATAGAGTATACATATGATAGAAAGTGCCGTTATCAGTGTATCAATTGGTCGAAAATATAAAGCAAAGAAACACGAGCAGAACTGACACTTTACATGAGTCAGCACCGTAACAACGACCTTTTATTTTCTACATAAAACTGTTTTTTCACACCATGAGCGCACACATTATTTTTTGAGTTAGAATCTACGAAAACTCAACTTTTTGAGCGTTTTATCGTATTATACAACCATACGTTATACTTTTCCCACGAATTTTAAGCGACAACAACTGAATATGCATACCAAAAACTAACATGAACGTTCTCCTTTCTTACAACAGTTGTAGTAAGTACGGTATGTCGTACAGGACCCTTTCCTGAGCGTCTTCATCAGTCACAGTACACTGCGCTAGCCACCATGTGTAGTCCTACACTGCGCTAGCCACCATGTGTAGTCTTTAAAATATTCAATGCTCGTACATTGCTATAGGACAGTCCACTAAAAATAAATATCATCAGAAGATCACCTGCAAGAAGAAGAAAAGTGCATTTGTCGGGGCCACTCTCGTCGCTCTGATGAAGAATTTTACTCTCATTGACACCGATGGCGCTCTCAGCAGTGGGATAAAATATCGCTTTTCAAGAAATGAAAGACAATGAACTGAACTACTAAAGATGTTATTGTTTCCATAAAACCTGAAAGCGACTTGGTCTGCCGTCGCTATTAAGATTCATTGCATTGTTTTCTGCGCTATTGGGGCGAAGAAGACTTCGTCACGATCTACTTATACGAATCCAAACTGAAACAAAGAAAGACGCTCGTTCTACGGCAGAAGCCGTTGTTTCTCCAAGAATTCTATAAGAATAAGAACTATAGTCGCACCTCTGCGTCTTACTTTGAGGTGTACACGACCCATCTTTTGTTTTGTAACTATGATCAATGGCGTAGGGGAAATTTTTCGTATTCAATATGCAACATAAGAGACTGAATTAAAGTTTCGGTTTCATTAGAGGAATTTGTTGTTCTTGGTTTACTTATTTTAACTTTTAGTTAAAATAAGTAAATTAAATAACAGAGAACAAACACGCGGGAGAAATGGACTACATGAGTAACTCTTAGTTTCCAAACTTGTAAATAGGACTGAAAAATGTTCAAAAAAAGAGACTTTTACGTGGCTTATTTTACATAATTTATTGTTGATGAAAATTAGTATGCTTCAATCTCAATCTCTTGTATTTACTTATAATTTGGGGCTGTTAACAGGATATCAAATTAGTTCATGTATACCTATGTTTAACATGGAAATATTTTTTACATTATATATGAGTTCAACACTTTGCTTCTTGTGAGTTTTGTTTAATAATTCAGAATACTTACAAAAGAAATCCGTGTGAAATAGTTCGTAAGATTCAGTGGTTCACTGAGATAGTAAAATAATTACAGAATATTTAAACATTTATAGTCGTCAGCAGAGAATGCTTTAAACTGTAAAAGTTGTTTTTTAAACAAGTGTCCATAAAGTGATCGCTTATTAATGGGTAAACATAAACATAATTACTGACCACTACCCTAAATTTCAGGACATAGTCATCAAAACTTGAAGTTCATAGAAAATGTACAAAAACTTGTGGTTCATACGAAACATTATCATAAAAACTTATGGTTCATACAATTTTCATCAAAATTAATTTTTTTTATATACAATCACTGAAAAATATTTCAGAAAATATAAATATATATTTTCAAAAACACACTCCACATCCCATATTTCACATCAAAGTATGTAGATATGAAAAGCAACTCTTACTGCTAATGCATCAAATCATTTGAAAACCCATCAACTGGTACTGGTAATGCATCAAGAAAAATTATGAAATTATTTCCATTCCATATGATATAAATTTTTAAATGTAAATGGTACAGAACACCAAACAGAAAATTCCTGTGTGCACTGAATTAGTGAGATGCAGAGCTTGTGAGACATGTGTCCACATACTGCTACAAAGTTCTTTAATGAAATATAAAGGCTTCCTTCAACTCACGAAGAATAATGAAACAAATTACTATCTCAATTGTTTATTTTATTTCATTCATTTTTTTCGAAGTTTAAAGTCGTCGAGTTACATGAAACTTGAAGTTCGCAACATCTGTTCAACTTCCGCAAGTATAATTTGTATGCAATAATAACGTCAGTACTCTACATAAGCTCGAGCACATCAGCGTTCCATTTGCTTTTTGAACCTAAATGTGTAAATACACAAAACAATATACTGATCAGAATGCAGGTACTTATATACACTCCGCGTATTTGAATGGAACAGAAGCAGAGCACTAGGAATCCTCTTCTAGTGTGACCACTTCCAATCTAAGCTAATGCTTATCTGGTATATTAACTCCTACTCAATGAAGGTCTACAATTGTTATTAGAATCATATAATTAATTATGACTAATTTCTTAATTGCTCCCTATGATAGTAATTACTATGTGTGTATAATTCATGCGTAGAATTAACTTAAACAAAGTAAAATTATTTTAGGGACAGAATTACGCATCTATATTAAATAGATTATATTAGAATAACACATATATGATCCTCTTAGATGTTCGTAAACACTGCACTCAACCGGCCAAAAAATCTTAATTCGTCCTTGAAAGAAATGAAATTAATTTATTTTGTTCAATATTTTGTGCATCATGCTTCCTGTTCTACATATTTTCTTCCTTCAGAGTGGACATGCTTCATGTATGAAGCTTTCATACCTCACCAGGATCACAGGAACAGTATAGGTCATGGACGACAAGATTGAGGACACACGTAAAGGTGCTTGCGGTGTCATTTTTTTGCAGAAGCTTTGCGGCTTTTTCTGCTTGCAATCGGAATAAATTCCCAGAATTTTTTTTAACAACTGAAGATATATGATGGTAGGCTGCTGTGTCTTCCTGATCTCAATCATTTCAATAAAAAATTACTTAGGCCTACGCTGAAATATTTAGAGACGCTGTAATGTTCAAAATAAAAAATAAAGTTTATTCCAACATTTTTTCTCAATGTAATCATTGAAGTTGTCGATTTTTCTTCATTTCCTACGCTTCGAATTTTACTCATTACTGGACAGATAAAATATGGAATAGAATTAAAACCACATTCGGAATATTTCTTTGATTTTAATAGGTCTTTCTTTTCGCATAAGACCATTTCTATGCAACCATCAGAGTTTGGATGACTACCCATATTTCGACGCCTTAATCCTGCACTAAATTATTTGTCGAAGTGATTGCAATTTTTTCTTTTGTAAAAAAATTTTAAAATTTCAGGGATCCTGCAAATTCTCGTTTCCCATACACCCTCGTTAGACTGGGAGAATGCATCCTAATATTCCACGCAATTTAAACATTTATATATGTCAGTTCATTAGACTCTTGGTCGTGTGTTTAAACTACACTCAATTATTTACTTTTTACATGTGTTGCAAGCTAAGAGCGTATCCACTACTTCTAGTTGCTTACTTAACTCATAGAAAAACGAGGCAATTTCTGCATCTCTCCTGACATTTTTCCTGCCAGTTGAACTTTACGACTGAGTCTAACGCAAATTCACTAGTAGGAAAACTTTCAAGCCTGTATAACCAAGTTCTAATTCTACTGAACCTCCTATGTCTAATTTTTGTCCGTACAATTTCGAATTAGAAGGGAATTATATCTTTGCTGTGTCTGACAAAATTTCGTACTCGAAATTTTAACTTGAAAAGCCCTCAGGAGTGTCGGATCTTACCCAGACTTGTATTTTGGCTTTTTTTTCTGGTCGATCTTATTTCTCTCTGGTTACTCCTTACTTCTTCCTGGTTGGCCTTTACTTCTTTCTGGTGGCCTTTACTGCTTTCTGGTCAGTCTTTATTTGTTTCTGATCAGCCTATATTAGATTCTGGTAGGTCTTTGTTTCTTTATGTTGGGACTTTATTTCTTTCTAGTCGGCTTCTATTTCTTTTTGCCAGTCTTTATTTCGTTCTGGGATGCCTTTATTTCTTTCTGATCATCCTTTACAGCATTAGAACAGCCTTTATTTCTTTCTGGTATGCCATTATTTCTTTCTGTTCAGCCCTTACAGCATTCTGGTCAACCTCTATTTCCTCCTAGCGCCAGTATTTTCATTCGATTTCATTTCAATCTCTCATCTTTTGGAGACCCTTCTCTATTCTTCTTGCCCTTCTCGCCATGGTATCAGTTCCAGCCTTTAAACTGCACACCCTCTGCTAACTGCAATTATGCACACTTAAAGGCTGCTAATCCGTTACATCGATCCTGTGTCGGAGTTGGTGTCGATTTGGTGGCTGACGTAGACGCTCTTTTTAATCGCTCTTCACTTTTAATAAAGCAGGTGCAGTGAGGGTAGCCAGCTCTGCAAAAAATAGTTCTCTTATGAACACGGGTTGCCTTCTCCATTGAAATTCAGAAGGCTGTCAACTCGCTGCTTTATTGACTTAAACAATGAATTATTAAAACTCGGACTGGTTTTGTCAACGCTGCGACAGCTTTATTTGTTCCTTTTAACTTGTGAGTTCACTCCCCTCTTTATTGAATTATTGACGCAGTTGTCACACGAGTGAAGGATTGATCTGATGAAATGATCTTATTGAAAGCTTGTCATTGACCGAGAGAGATGACCAAAGCTCACCGCGTTAAGATATGATGTGTTAGAAAATATCGTCCTACAAGGGGCAAATTATTAGCGAAAACTAGAAGAGATCAACGTTATCACTTCTGTACTAATTCCAAGGTGAAAAACTACTTCAAATATTGAGGCAAGGTATTAAGTAATTCATGCGCATTTAATGACATGACAGGAAGATCAAAGAGAGAAGTATGTGTAATCCAGTACTTGTATAGCAGTGTCAGCGCGATGTATGTACAGTGTTTAATAACTCTTTTATTAATTATTAAACTGCCAACTTCACAATCTATCATGTATAATGAAACAATTGAAGTATTCAAGCCTCGAGGAAAAGGTGGCATGATATGATTAAGCTGCTGGCGCAGTGTTAAGAAATTGTAGAATTTTTTATTAAACTCGGATTGACGTGAGTTTTGCGCATCGCTAAGCACCTTGATGTATGTTTTAATAAAAGGTGTTTAAACAGAAGTAAACTTTGAGCAAAATTGAGTTATGGGCAATGCCATCACTTAATTGTACACCACAACACCTCTAGCTTTACCCTCACTTCCCACTCCATCCTCACTTCCTTCTCTACCCTCACTTCTCACTCTACCCTCACTTCTCACTCTACCCTCACTTCCCTCTCTACCCTCACTTCCCGCTCCACCCTCACTTCCTTCTCTTCCCTCACTTCTCACTCTACCCTCACTTCCCACTCTACCCTCACTTCCCACTCTACCCTCACTTCCCACTCTCCCTCACTTCTCACTCTACCCTCACTTCCCCTGCTCACAAAGTGTAGGTCTCTAGACAGTTGACTCACAGAGTTCGCCTCACAGAAAGTGTGATGCACACCAGTACACACGCTTCAGTCTGCTGTTGCTCCACTCAGCATGAGGGCAGCGATAGATGAACAACCCAACAGCCGAGTCTTCAATCCTACCCTCGACTGGACGATTTTCCCTCAAACTCCAGCACACTTTTTGTACATATTGAACGGATGTAATCTTCTTAATTTGCCCAGTTCGGCACGTTGGGAAGTTGCATGTATTGAGTCGTACGCATTAAGTTGTTCGCATTGATTTGCACACAATTAATTAGTACATATTAAGAAGACTGCAAAGGGAGTACTCAAATTAGACACATTGTATACAAGTTGTACGTGCACATTGGTCTGCAGACAAGTCGTATACGAGTTGTGTATATTTAACACAAGTTATGCACAATATACACGAGTTGTACACATTATACACAAATTATGCACGTAGTACACAAGTCGAAGAGCTTGAAAAGACTTAACTTGTATAATAGCAGGCCAAGTTACAGATGGATTGAAATGCAAAGGATTGTACATGAATGTGGCTATTTGTCATCATTCTTGATTTGTTCATTTATTTCAAACCTGGAAAAATTTACTTTAAAGTTACTAAATTCATGTTCAAATTTAAGTTTTCATTTTGCTTTCACACCCAAATCAGTGTCTTCACATTTAGCGAGTTATCAAATAATTTAATTCTGTGATGTTTTCATATAAGACTTTACATCGTCGACTTGCACGAAACAGTCACCTCAGTTCAGCAGGCGTCCTGAAGACTGGTCATAATTTTGTTATAAAGTTGGCGCCTTCATATAAAACTTAAAGAATGTCTCAAGCACAAGCTCAAAAATTTGTCTTTATTTTGGAACCTACGATAAAATTTGCGCCCATAAAACACGACGATGAGTGCGGACTTGCGCAATAACATGAAGTCTGAAAGCCCAACTTGATTTTAGGCATCTGCGTAATTTTACTGATCAATTTCCGTGGGAACAAATAGCTGAATATTTCTGCAGTAAAAATGTAGAGCAGAACAACTTGGGTGAGATGGCAAATTTGCAGGATATTTTGCACAAAAGTTTCTAATGAGATTTTACATTTTTGTAGAGGAAATAATACGAACAAAAGGTAATGGTAGTCCAAATGACGACGATGATGTCCAGCAGACTCAAGATAAAATTTGCTGGATTCTGTATACAGAGCGAGAATATTCCAGGCGACCAATGAGAAAGCAGACTCTGCAACCAATGGCAGCTCTCCTTTATTTGCCCTAATGAACATACATCAAGTGAAATACACCATCGCCCGCCTTTAATATCTAATGCCAGAATCTTTCCCGTCATAGAACACCCAAAGCAGCGTAGCCAAGCAGAGTTTCTTCCCTCGGCCTTATTTTGTGAGCTTTTAAGGTTCAAAACGCTAAACTGAAGAACAGTTCGTAAGCTAGGGTTGCACAGAACAGTCGTCTGTTTGGCTGGGTTCCAGAGCGTCTATTAGTACGCAGACGCTTTGTTTTAAAGGTAGCGCTCTGCTTAGGCCTTTATGAGCATCATCCTCCGCTAGACCAGGTTATTAAGATGTCAGATGTGGGCATAAGTGCAACCAGTTAGTGGTCCTATTGCAGCGCTGCAATAAGGGTCAGTATCCTGGAAGTGCAGCGGAGTTTAGGAGGCTTCCATGCAAATTTGCAATATGCAGATGACGTGGAAAAGCTCACGAGAGAAACTGAGCAGCGCAGAAGCGCAGTTAGCTTGATATATTATCAAAAGTGGAGCCTTAATTGCAAGCCCAGAGCTCTTCCATGCTCATTCTGCCCCGCCTTGCATTAAAGGATCTGCTCCTTTAAATGATTCTCTCTGAATCAAGAGACTTTTGCTAATTTTGTGCTCTTTTATTTTGACTAGTTTCGATTACGTTTCAAAGTATACTAGCAGAATACTTGCATACTGGCCACACTCTTCAAGCAGCAGTATGGAATGCTTTATATAAATTGAATTTCCAGGAACACTTGTCACTTAAGCATGAGAATTTAACATCCTAACGCACTCAGACTCGTTAAAAACGTAATAAAATGAATAGGCACGCTAACAACTGGCATCATGTACACATAAGACACTTTTGTGTTCCAAAGTATCTTTTAGGGAGTATCGCCAAGCCATGTTTCGTGAGGATATTTTTGGTATCCATTCTGGGATCCGTTAGGATATTTTCAGCGATAAAATAATAAGATCCTAACAAATCCAGACTGTAAAGTTCAGCATCAGTTCACTTAGACTGGGACGTACAAGCGACGTGACACCTCATGTGGTGTGGGCACACATATTTAGTGTGATTCCACATTAGTAGCATGTGTAGATCTTAAATAGAGGAAAAAAATCATTTTTTAAATCTCAAAACCTTTATTGAATTATTCAGTAGACATGGACGCCTTGATTGCAATGAATATCATTTATATTTTTAACATATTAATGTGCTTGTATCTTCGTACCTCCTCGTGTCACGCTTTCTGTAGCCACTATTGACGTGTAGTAATATTGACCTCGTGACCAATTTGTGGGGCCTCTCAGCACGCCAAAAAGCGTTAAATTCATTAAAATATTTTCAGATAGAGAGAGTTGACAGCATAGTTAGTTCATATTGACTTATCGACTTTATTTTATTGACTACACGGGTTGTATAGAATAACTGGAAAAGCTTCCGTTATGCATTAAATTCGACCAATTTATTGTCATTTTTACAGTACAGGTACACTATTGATAAAGAACTCAAGTAATATCCTGGATGACTAATTGACTTACGTGATTGGAATGTATGTGCGTGATTGATACCTTTACTTTAGACAGCATGGGACTTGGGTAACAGCCGAAGAATGGGCTAAACGGCTTGTTTCAATTGCTTTCTATTTTATTTCTTCTATTCTGTTCCATTTTAAAGTGTGGTGCAGTTCAAATACGAAGAGATGACAGATACACTGTAGCTTTAATACATTTCTCATTAATAAGATGCACGAAACTGTCCATGCACATTACTTTCACAGCATCTAATTAAACTGAAGCAAATGAAATGATCAGGTGAAATATTGACAGAGCAGTAAAGTGAGATAGAACAAGCAGTTTAATACACAGAAGAAAACGATTAGGGCTCTGGAGACGCAGAGATCGTAGAGCACTGAAAGCAACAGCGCTGGAGGAGTTATACGATCAGTACTCAATTGCAGGAGAAGACGACGTTCGTGAGGATCTTTCATTAATAAAATGCAAGAAACGGTCAACATTTAGTAAGTTAACTCAGTTCTAAGAACTCAAGGAACGTCTTCACAGAACTACAACGAAGCTGTGCACTGATACATGAGAACAGTAGGAACGGAAACGCTGGAAACACTGAAGAAGAGACCAAAGGAAGTCGTAACCCACGATATTAAAACAATTTAGACCATAAGACATGAGGGAGGCCAAAACTGAGACTTGTAAAGACATTAGGGGAGGTAGAAAAACATTTGAGAAGAACATACAGGAGACACTGAAGCAAAAATCTTGAGAAAGATGAAACTATGATTGTAGTCTCAACTGTAGAGAAGCTAAAACGAAGAACGAGGACTGCAGTTAATTGAAGGCAAAGACTCAAGTAGTTAAGGTTAACATTGTGATGTATCGAAAGCATTAACTAACGAACAAGGTGAACCATTTGTTGGTCATATTGAAGACCAAACAGAAAACTCAAGAAAACATCGCTGTGACGCAAAGGCAACCTAAACTGAGAAGCAAACAAACCCACGCCTGAAGCCCCACGACCATCAAAAACAAGATGCAGAACTACAACGCAAAAATTACATGAACGAAGACGCAAAAACAGCCTAGAAGACGCAAAAGACGCAGGACTACGACACAAAAAAGGCACAATCTAAGACGCAAGAACAGCCTAGAAGACGTAAAAATTGTCTAGAAGACGCAAGAGACGTAGAACTACGACGTAAAGAATGCACAAACTAAGATGCAAGAACAGTCTAGAAGACGCAAGAGACGTAGAACTACGACGCAAAGAAGGCACAAACTAAGACGCAAGAACAGCCTAGAAGACGCAAGAGACGTAGAACTACGACGCAAAGAAGGCACAAACTAAGACGCAAGAACAGCCTAGCCACAGCAAGGAGGGAAAGCAGCTGAAGTTGGAGGGCCAGCCACCGGCCAGCGTCCGGCTCAGCATCAATCAATACGATCTTCCGTATCTGCTGGACAGGGTCTCTATTACCTCGACCCTCGGAAATGTTGCCGCCAAAATAAGAGCAAGGCAAGCGCGCTCTCCTGGGTGTCCGAACGTCCGTTCTTCGGCCTCTGTTTGTCCTGCAGCTGCTCACAAAACTAATCCCAAAAATGGAAGAGCCAAGCTATTGTGCCTCTTTTGAATGTGCTGCTTTGAGATGCTCGACTCCCTTTCTTTCTTTTCGTGTGTCTTTCTCTTTCAGGTTCTCGCTCTCTTTTGAGACGCCGTGTGACTCGCTATAAGACAGTGCTCGAAAATTCGACAGCCGCGCCGACTCTACCCAAAATACTGACGTACCTTTGGTGATGCTCTCAAATTGCCACGGAAGCTTATGACCTGCAGCGCAAGTTTGGAACTCATTGTTGTGAACAAGAACAAAAATATGACAGCAGTTTGACTTAATTTTCTTGACCTAGGCTGGTCGAAGCCAATCTTGAATAACAGACTTTTGTTCAAGGTGGAAAAATGAATTTCATGGATAAATATATCATTCATTTCAGAAATAATTATAAATTTTGATGCTACACAACTGCCATTCGTTCATTAATGACAAATCCATATACTTTTTTACACATCCATTAGGGGCAGAGACCCTTCACTCATACGTAGCTTCCATCAGTGGCAGAGACCGTGACATTTGCCATGAAGGCATTGCTGCAAGTTACAGCAGGACTTTACTAAGCTCGCGCGGAACGCAATTCCTGCTTTGCAGTGATCAATTTTTGCTCGTATTGCTGAGTCTTGGAAGCTTTTCCTCCAATAGCGAGCGAGATCACATAAATCAATCATAAGCGCAGCCAATAGCAGCTCGCCGTTCAAAGCCGCCTTATCTAGCTCGGCCCCCTCTATATGACGTCATAATATCGCAATATTAATGTGATACATCATAAGGATATTTCCTGCCAATAGGGGAACGCAACTGGAAGGCCTTAACCAATGACAGACGAGGGGACATCGAGCGTTTGACCATACAGGACAATCATGCCACAACAATGGTGGATATCAAACAAAACAATCTTTCACCATAGCATCAACTTCTTAGAATTTCTCTAGCATCTAATAGTTAAACCAAATTCAAAATAGTTAAGTTTAATATCAGAACTAATATATTCACTATCCCTTACAACGTCGCAATTTGCTATGTGAAGTTCAATCATTAATTGATTAATCTACATGACTTTTTTGGAGCATGAATATTTCAACTTCGACAATTTTTTCAGCTCATAAAGTTTTACTAATTTAAAACTAATTCTTGAAATGCATTCAAAATCCTGTCTTGATTCTGTAGAACAAATTTTTCATTTCAACTGGCGAGGAGAAAGCATTTTATTGACAATTTATATTTTTTGGTAATGAATTGATAGATGACTTGATAGTGTTGCTGTGGCACGTCACAGTTCAATATTGAGAGCCATTACTACTGTGCATCACAGTAGATGGCTAAATAGAAATATTATTGCACATGATGTCAATCGTAAATATTATGACAGAGTAACAAATTAAAAGTATTCCCCCACACTCTATCAGATATTTTAATTAGTACAATCAATGTGAATAAATACTACTATTTCAGTTACTATTAGTGTGAAAATAATTGTTACAAATAATGAAGCATAAAATACGGGAAATCAATAAAGTTGTAACTGAAAGATTAATAAAATTAACAGTGCAATTCTACTAAAAACAATAATTGTATTTATATGGGAAAAACTGATGAACAATTTCATAGTTATATCAAATCGACAAAATTTAATTATATTGACAATTTCATGACTCCCTTTCCATGACATAAATTTTATTTATGTGTTGCTTGTTGATTGGTAATTTAAAACTGTACAAAAAATAAACTGAAAAGACATACACTGTGGTATTTAATCTTTACAGATATCATGTAAAACTCTCTCATGTTTCATGTCTTCGAATATGTTTCTGTTAAAATGACTTTTCATTTTCTCAAATGCTGTTCGTGGTAGAAAAAGATAGTTAAACGTGAAATCAAACTCCGTAGATTTTTCTGAATTTTACTCGTGTCGCACATTACCAGATTTCAATTGCCATGGACAAAATTTTTCTACCAAGTAACCAATTGGTAAATAATTGTTTATGCAGAAATAATTTCCGATTTTTTATGCTATTGGTAAGCTCTTACAGTAACTCAACATAATAACTTAAACGAGACACAGCAACAAAATTAACGTCATAGTCAACAACGTACACGCAGCATTGTGAATTAGACAATTTTTGATTGAGTGATGGATTTGATTGTTGGCAGTTCTTTGAAATCCTCGTCACTCATCGTCATCTGCCAGTTACCTTATCACCCTCGTCCACCGTGCCTGCCCCCTTGACCACGGAGGCCACCGCTCGCAAAGACTGTCCGCCTGACCATCACACTCATCAGTCAGACCTCCGCTGTCCGCCAGAGGGCCATCGCTCAGAGACGGACAGCCATTGGCCAGCTGAGTGCCGCTCAATACGCGGCCGGTCTTCCACCAATCACAGCGCCACCTGAAATTAATATGATGACGTCACTCGGTCACTAAACTTGCCGAATTTGAAGGAAGAATTGCGCAAGATTTGTGACCCTTGGCGAGGGGGTGAGGGGGACGGAGAGACAGGGGTCAAAAGAGGGGGATGGAGGTTCAAGGGGTTCATTTTATTGGAGGTTTTATCGCTCACCCGAGGAGAGAATTAAGAAAATTTGGACGCCTTATGGACAATATAAGCATAAACTGCCGGCAATATTTGAAAGCTTTTTCTTCATAGACTGGACGAGATGACGCACTTTTCCAGCTAATTTGTCCGAGGTGAAGACGGTGACATGGAATCTCTGGAGTCTCGTTCTAATTTAAAGTCTGCATCCTCATAATGGCCGTCAAAAAATGTTATTATTACATTGGCATTTTTGTCAAGGCTAAAAAAACAGTCAGAAAAACCCCATTCATGTAAAACATTTCGGAAAATGTTTCACAAAATTAAGAAATTGTTTTGGACGTCATGAATAATTCTTGGAAAGTGAAATATATATGTACTAGTGTACCCAACCGTCAAAAATGACGGCAGAGATTTTGTGATAATACCCGTGCCATCAAAAATGATGGCAAATATTGTTGGAAAGATATCAAATAAAATTACATATAAGAACGCAATGCAATATATTTAGTTTTATATATATTTACAGAGGATAAACGTTTTAATTGAGTATTTCTTTAATGACAACATTCCTAATCAAAACTAAGACACTTAGTTTTCTACTGCTGCAATTGACTCTGCAATTCGTGTCATATTTGGGTACAATGTACCCGAATCATAGGGCAACACCTCGCCCAACTCGGTATCCACGATACGGACTCGAGTATATAAGGCTCTGGATCTCTCTAATTTTTTTTAATGTGACACAAAACATATAAATAAATAAACAAATATATGAATAAACAAATAACTATATAAATAAATAAACATATAAACACACGACGGTCATTCTTAGTATTAGATTTGTGTACAAAGTGAAGAAAAAGAGGACATTACTCAGCATAAGCTACTTGTGGGACTGCAGCTTCCACACAAAAAAGGCCATAAAGTTGTCAAATCTTTTCGAAATTATGTATGTATGTTCATTGAAGTGATGGCAACAGACTAGAATACTAAAAACTTTGACTAATGTATACTATAATAAGAGCCGCGTTCGTCTGTCCGACCGTCTGTCCGTGTGTCACACTCGTCTAATCGATAGCTTTGATAGCAACAAGGATAAAGCTTAAGAAATACAAAAAATCATTTTATTGCATTATTTTTCTGTGGCAGTTCAATTCCCCTTCACTTTCATTATGGTATCCAGAATACACAATCGGTTTATTTTTACAAATAGAAATTTTCTTTGAACCTTTTTCTGTTCATATACATCATGATGCTTTGATATTTTCAATTGAGAATACGAAAAGAAATGTTTTAAATTAGTTTGACCAGTAACCTGGCTACTGCTTAGTATAAGGCCAAAGATTTTGGAAAATGAGTTATTGTTTTCGGAATTGTGATTTTCTTGAAAATAGTTTTAAAAAGGTACCTTACTTATGGGCCACCCTGTATAACAGACGCTCTTACGGATTTAGATAAGAGGAAATTTCGTAGGGTATACATGTATTGTAAGCATTGTATTATGGATACCAAACGCACATCCATCAATGGGAAAACTCTTTCGCAATGCCCGCGTCCACTGGCAAATTAAAATGAAAACTTTAGTAAAAACCGTGATTTTTCACGTGTGGATCTAGTAACCATAACAAGTGGACACATATCAGGGAGGGAAATGGCAGCACAGTTGAAATCACCACCGTAATATGGGTGAAAATATGCTGAGTTAAAACAAGAACAGAAAATAGGGTTCTTGTGCCTGCTTCTGCTGTGCTGAAAAAGTCAATTAAAAGTAGTTGGATGTTGAAGTTGAGTAAGTGGGGGAATCTTATCTCCCAGACATCTTTTCAAGTAGCATTTGATTCACCTATGGAAATGTGTCATAAATAGAACAAAGTCTTGAAAATAAAGGCTCTTGGAGATAGCAATTTCTTTAGAGGGAGTTACAATGAGCTGAAACAGAAATTGAATCAGATAAATAATTAAAATATTATTTTCTGAGTTGGACGTACATGTCAAATTTGACGTAGCTGCATTTTTTAAAGTTATGAACAGAATTCTACATCAAAGACGTTTTTCCAAGTAACTGAATTTCTAAACTTTTTGCGACTAAATTCCTCACTGAAACATGTGTCATTGTACACGAACCCATGAGTAAACATTTTGATTTCTAATAAAATGTAGAAATAACTTTCTAATCTTCCAAATCAACTCGATTAAGATTGAACACAACTTGTCTCATAAATTAAAATAAATAAAGGGTATAAGTACAATTTTTAATAAATAATATGTTGAGCTTAATTCTACGCTTATGTAGTCAATCATTATGAAGTAAGTTAAACGTGAAAGTATACTCCGTAGAGTTACTCAAACTGCCATATCCCCCATATCATTCCTGAATTCTCAGTGAATTTTGGTTGGTGCAGCAGCAATAGAGAAGAATAAGAGTATTGAGGGAGGAATTCCCAAAAGAAAACTGAATCACCAAGGAATACCGAGGGGAGGCTGAGGGGAGTAGAGGGGAAGCTGGTCAGTAGCAAGGAAATGATCCACTGTCTCGGCAATTTGATGATTGCACCCACTATAGCAGAGGTCTCCCTCGCTCGCTGCCAGATGAAGAGAAAAGATGCCTCATGTCGTCCCTTGTGCTGCTGTTGTTGGGAAGCTTGTGTTCAGGGTGCTGGTGCATGCAATACTTTAGTTCTCACAGGTCAGGTCGTTCGTGATGTACAGTAAGAGAATAGGTGGCTCAATATTACCGTCGGTGCTGTTTGTAGTTATAGTATTTTACACAACTTTATTAGTACTGAAATATTAATACCATGTCTGATATTAGTTATGGCATTGCAATTAACTTTATTAGTACTGGAATATTATTACAGTGCCTGATATTTTCCTCCTGTTTCTGCACCTGGAATATTGCATTCACATATGCTTTTAATACTACCAATATTTATGATACTCATCTTCCACTCTCATTCATGAAAAAATTCTAAAACTTTTTATCTGACTAAAGGCAGTGTTTGAAAGTTTGAAACTTTCGAAACTTTTTAAAGGCAGTGTTCCTGTTGATGATATGCAATTATTTCATCACTGCCGAGACTTTTTTTCATTATGCGAGCGTTTTCACGATTACAGAAAACTTCCAAGAGCTTGCATTACCTTGTTGTGGCTGTTGCTCAAGTCACACTTCTTGTTGATGACGCACTTAGAATTAGGTTATCAATTTTTTTCATACATTTAGTGACAATCTTTCTGTTGAATTCACTCGTGGTATGTTAGTGTTCTTTAAATTGGTACTTTTCATGTTGGTACTCTTTATGTTGGTACTCTTTATGTTGGTACTCTTTATGTTGATACTCTTTATGTTGATACTCTTTATGTTGATCTTTTTTATATTGGTACTCTTTATGTTGATACTCTTTATGTTGGTACTCTTTATGTTGATACTCTTTATGTTGGTACTCTTTATGTTGGTACTCTTTATGTTGATACTCTTTATGTTGGTACTCTTTATGTTGATCTTTTTTATATTGGTACTCTTTATGTTGATACTCTTTATGTTGGTACTCTTTATGTTAGTACTCTTTATGTTGGTACTCTTTATGTTGGTACTCTTTATGTTGATACTCTTAGTGTCAATGTTTTTGCAGAGGTGCTGTTGCCTGTGGCTCGTGTTGGCCGCTACTATTGGTGTTAGTGTTGGTGTGTGGTTAATACCTGGTGTTATTTGGTGTCAGTGTTGGTGTGTGGTTAATACCTGGTGTTATTTGGTGTTAGTGTTGGTGTGTGGTTAATACCTGGTGTTATTTGGTGTCAGTGTTGGTGTGTGGTTAATACCTGGTGTTATTTGGTGTTAGTGTTGTTGTGTGGTTAACACCTGGTATTATTTGACATTATTTACAGTGAAAAAAATTAACCATAATTTCATATTTTGACGAAAATTTTCAGACCGACTTTTCCCTCGTAAGAAACAAAAAGAAAAATTTGGCTCCGAAAGCAATTTTCATCATGATTAATCAGATATTTATTGAACACTTCAGCAAATAACTCGCTTTAAATTTTAAAACATTGAAAATTTATTCTACTAAGAAACTGATCTCCGTACTCTTTGATTGAATTGTATTTGTTTGGTCGTATGCAGTGTATGAGTGAAGAGGCTCTGTATTACACATGACTGCTTGGGTAACCAACGAATCTGAATAAGAAATCTACATTCATTTTATAGCCTGGATGAAAAAGTCATTCCTTTATTGAAAATAACACGTTGAAATGTATAATGATACACTCGTGTATATTACAGTCAAATTAGAAGCCTAGCCAACGTACAGGGCACGGCAACATGACTTCCTTTTTTCAAAGCGCTTTACTTCGAAAAAAAAGGAAGCTATGTTGCTGTGCCCTGTACATGTACACTTACGGGTCTGTGGAGGTATACATTCGAGTGTTTCATTGTTAAAAATATTTGCGCATGTATGAGCCCCGTCGAGTAAAATATAAATATTATTAATTTAAAAGCTTTAATGTTACGTAAATGGTACCAGTACTGCTTCTAATTGTTAGAATAATACTTATAATCGTACATCTATTGACTTTAAAATTAATTTAAAAGCTAGAGTTTTCCGTTGTTTCCCTCGCATTGCGAGCGACGACGAAGCTTCCCTGACAGCCTATGTGGTGCAACGCTTTGTAAAAGTAGGCCTACATGTTGCTTCTGCGCCAAAACATGAATTTTAAATAGGCACGAGCCTTTTATGAACATTGCTAACATTCCGAACGCATTGATGTAGTAGGCTGGGAAAACATTGAGCTCTGGGATCTGAGGGAGTTGGGTTGAGGGATCCGAGGGAGTGGTAGGGTTGAGGATCTGAGGGAGTGGTAGGGTTGAGGGATCTGAGGGAGTGATAGGGTTGAGGGATCTGAGGGAGTTAGGCTGATGGATCCGAGGGAGTGGTAAGGTTGAGGGATCTGAAAAAGTCATGAAGTTGAAAATCTGAAAAACTTGGGTGTGCAGAAATCTCACGAGCAGCAAATTAAGTGATTTAGGGAAATTTTGGATGGAGGGAAATAAAGGTATTGTTGAATGAAGAAAAACTGAGCAGTTTTTAAAATTGAGTTGAAATATTTCGTTGGAAAATCAACAAAAGAAGTCTAGATAAATTTTAAATAGTGTTGTGAAGATTTCCCCGATGATGTTGTAGAATTGAACTACCTGAAGGTAATGCTGATGGTTCAATCGAGAAGAAAATTGCAATAAGGGTCAGAAAAAGAAGAGTCAAGGAGATTTGTGAAATTTTATTCAGGAATATAAGTGAATGTGAAATGTTTTAAGAAGTAATTTGAAATCCAAATGAATGAGAACTGGAAGCATCACAAGAAAATGGGGAGCTAAAAGTGTCCAAATATTTACAACTGTCTAGCCAATATGGAAATTTTTCGACTACTGACAACTAAAATAAGTCTAAAAACTTAGGCAACGAGTTTGGGCAAAACTCAAATTTACTTAAAACAGTCTACTTGCATTGAATTCAACAATTCATTAAGTAAATAATCACGAAAAACGTATCGCAAAGTCTGTGTTTAATTGGTTTTTCAATTTCAGTATAGACGTGTTTCCTAATTATCGGCGGACATATTTCCGAGAGCCAGGTTATCAGGAGCTGCGACTGACATTACTGCGCAAATAGGCCCAGCTAGCGAGCATGTTTGTTGCGAAAGAAACATTGCTTTAGTTTATAATGAAGAGATCTATTGCTCGCACCAGGTAATTATGTTTATATACACTAGGCCTGAGCTGCCTGATTAGGACCATCGAGTTCAGTCGCTTCGCTGATCGCATTCAGTTTTCTGTATTAATGCGATGCTTCTAATTAGTGACTGATAGATTAATGAGCTCTGAGTTGTGGTGGTGATGACGACGATGGTCCGTGATGTTGCAATGTTTGCTAAAATGTAAAAAGCTATTAATTTACTCCTTTTTGATTTTGTTAACTAGTGAAACTAATAGCAATTCACCGTTATCATTTAACGTAAAATGAGTCATTAATAACAGCAGCTAAAAGCCTTATGAAAATAAATTATATTTTCCCAAAATATCATTCACTTTATGGAAACTGGCGGCCAAATTTTAATTATTTTTTGCTGCCCTTCTATTCATTTTGTTTTGGTTTTGTTTCTCTGATAGAAGCTATACATATAAACTCATTAATTCAACACATAATTGGTTTATTTCCTCTCTTTTGCACGAGGCAATATTCATAAAAATTAATGATTCTTTTTGACTGACGTTAATTTATTTCATATACGAGTATGTTTCCACATAAGGGTAGATCAAATGAAATAAAATAATTCAAAGCAGCACTACTGATGAATGACAGCAAACGTCTCAACAAAATTATCATAAAGATGTACATAAAATGATGAGATTATTCTCGTGCTTATAAAAAATTTTGGTTAAATGAAAAAATCCTTCGTTGACGAGGCAACTGACACAAGTCACAATTTCTACAATGAGGACGTCAGTATCATTAACTTTCCAATATCATGAATGTCATTTGTTGTTCCCTGTTCAATATTTTTGAAGATATTTACCGCCTGAAAATAGCACAAGTTTCAAATACTTTATTAACGTAAAGGTTCGATACAATTCAATTTATCAAGAAATACAATTAGAGATGACACCTATAAATTCTTTCGTAGTAGATATTTCTTCTCCAATTAGGATTTAATAGCATAACACTAACTAAGAAGATGAGCTGCTTGTAAATACTTTTTGGTTAAAAAAAACGAATTTCCAATTTTCTCCTTTTAAATCTGAAATCAAATATGAGTTAAAACCCTGAGTAATTAGTATTTGAATAAGCATTTCGAGTCTAAATTTAAGAGACCGTGGCAAAATTTAGACTCTAGATCGTATTTTAGCGCATAATTCAGTCTTAAATTATACAACACAACTATTATTGTAGATGATGGATTGACTCCTTTTCAATTCTCAGTTTTCTCCTAATTTGGGGATTACATAATTGAATTAGACGAGGGTCACATATTGCCACTCGGGAGTAGCTCTTGCTGAGTCCCCTCTCAATTTTCAGGTCGAAAGTTCCCTCCATCGAAGCATTCATAGGGAAAATTTCCCGCTTAAGCGCTTAGTAATTCCAATCGAAAAAGTCCAAATGACTACCCAAGCTGCTCCGGCGGACGCTCGAGACTTTCTTATAAGTTCAAATAAAATGCAAACAACGAACTAGACTCTGAAAGCGCGCAAATCGTTCGTCCTGCGCCGACATTGTTTGAGTGAGCATTTTCTAATCTGCATATAGATGAGTGAAAATTTGAGATGCGCGTCCCCTGTATTATGGAGGCTCATTTGCACGCGCTGATGCCAGCGCAAATTTGCTCGAGTTTTTTGAGTCCCTCGAACCTTTGAGGCCTAGAACAAGCCTCCATTAATTAAAAAGCTTGTTCAATATTCAGGCGAACAGGGATGATGATTTTGCGCACAGCAGCATCTACACAAGCCCAAACAAACTGTGTTGAGCACTGCACTGCAATGAAGAAATTATTGGCTTTTGTTTAATTTACTCAGGTACTTGTACTCAGATGTTCGTACTCAGCTGCTCGTACTCAGATGCTCGTACTCAGATGCTCGTACTCAGATGCTCGTATTCAGGTGCTCGTACTCAGATGCTCGTACTCAGATGCTCGTACTCAGATGCTCGTATTCAGGTGCTCGTACTCAGCTGCTCGTACTCAGATGCTCGTACTCAGATGCTCGTACTCAGATGCTCGTATTCAGGTGCTCGTACTCAGATGCTCGTACTCAGATGCTCGTACTCAGATGCTCGTATTCAGGTGCTCGTACTCACACACATTCTGAACTTTGATTCTTGAAACTATTTACTCGGTGCTATCAAATGCTCGTAATTTTAGAACACTTAGATTCATGTACATGCACACACTTAACAATTGTATAATACTCCTATGATCCTAAAAGGAAACTACTTTGGATTAGTGATGAGGTCAAAACGATGTACGGTATATAGAAGTACAACACTCGATGTCGTACGCACAAGCATGTATGACGTTCCAATTATCTCGTTGCTGCACTACTCCTGACACAGCGTGCCTGAATGCAACATTGCATGTGCACTTCCGCTGGAAACATTTTAAATGTAATTATGCACTTGAGACTTCGACAAGTTTTCATTTTTGTGTCTTTAAAATGACCAGTGAAGACGTAATTGCTGGGCATTCTGCTAGTGTTTAGCAAATCCCTACTGAAACACTGAAATGTTTTCAATTATTTGAGAAAGAACTAGAATAGAATAGAATAGAATAGAATGAGGCTATAGGAACGAACCTTCTGGCCCATTCTTGGGTCGCATAATTACTTCGATAATTATTCGGTTGTTTACCCAAGTCCCATGCCGTATTTCTAGCCGCGTCAACCATGTCGGCAGCGGGATTCGAACCCGGGTCTTCCCGCTCGCAAGCAGATTCGCTCACCAGTCGATCAAGCTGGTGATAGTCGACCAAGCTGGTGATGGTGGTACTCGTTTTAGATTAACAATAAAGGATATTAAATAAGTTACATACTTTACTCTTTAAGCCTGTGTTGTACATGTTGCTGTAGACAGGACAGTTCAGTGTACGTTTCTCCTCACAGTGTTACCGCAACAGTGTTTGTGATGTTACATCAACAGTGTTTGTGATGTTAGAGCAACAGTGTTTGTGATGTTACAGCAACAGTGTTTGTGATGTTACAGCAACAGTGTTTGTGATGTTACAGCAACAGTGTTTGTGGTCTTCATATCTCCCACACCAGGCACGGGTTACGCAGGCACAGTTGCCTTATTAATGTTCCCGTAGTTTTTCCTCGTGTTAGCAAAATTAAAAAATGTGCACTAATTCTGAAGTTGGTGTTTAATATTATTCATTTTATATCCTTTGTATTCGGTCTCCCTATACATAAGTGTTTTAATTGAGAGAAAAGTACTGTCTTTTTAATTATCAGTTAGAAAATTTACGGTCTGATGTTTTAGTTTATTATAAAATTACAGGCAAAATACAGTCACAACTGTTCTAATGTATTTAAACGATGGTAAGAAATAATTGAATAAGGAAATTTAGCACTGTTTATATATTCAATTTTCACTTACAGTATAAGTAGGGAGTTCAGAAAAAAAATTTAACGTTTATCATTTGGTATAGTTTTATCAAATATACTGACAACCCCGCTGTGTGTATCAGGCATGGTGATCACTTTTCTAATGAAGTTTTTTATGCTGATTTCAAGTCGGAAAACCGCCTTGCTTCATCACGTCAGTTTTGGATCATAATGACAAAATTCTTACTTATCATGTGATATATAATATGCATTTTTACGAGTGTATTATACCTTTAACTAGATAATACAATTTAGTATTTACGTCATGTGCCGCATTTGCACCATTTTCTTAGGTGGAGCTATGTTCATCAGTACTCCCAGTAGTAATAAATGTTCAAGAGAAACCTTTGTAGTGAACTGATTACTTTGATACAAAGTTGAATGCATACATCACTGGTTGTTGTCGTATATCTCACTAATATTGAATTACATACACTAGTGTTTTGAGTATATTGAATCAGTATGTTTCAGTTCTCTTAGCACACCTGTTTTCTAACAAGATATTTGGCAAAAATATTCTTGTTTGTCGGTGATATTTACGCCATTTAACAAGATTATTAGATAATTTTACGAATGGAAAAGTAAGCACAAAAAGATGAGTGAAATTTACGCGAATTCAGAACATGAGAATAACACTGATCAGCGGAAGCGCAGAGATCATGATTGTTTTAACGAAGAAGCTTCGTGCTGCATCTTCCAGAAGTTTTCTTCTGATGTTACAGACACAAGAAATATTTATTTTGTTACCAGCGATGTTTCAAAATAAATAAATAAAACATAATAAAATTTTGCAAAGGTTGTAAATAGCATTGCTTGACGAGAAATCAATTTGACCTTCAATTAAAAAAATGCTTTATAGTGAAGCATCAGTATTTGGGGTTGTTTTTCAACAGCTAGGATAAATTTTCATGTCAGGGATAATGAACTGAACTTGGAAAAATTGTCAGGAACTATAAAAGGGTTTGCGTAGGCTTGCCTCGAGAAGTAAGATAGGAAGAAGATAGGTGTTGACCATTAACACAAAAAATGAGCGTTAAAGAAAATGGCTGAGTAATTCTTCAGACATCTATTAAAGTTCTCTAGTGACACGGCCAGTCTACAACCTTCATTGTAACACTAAATCTTTAGAACAAGTTGTAGATTGATCTTAACGATCACCAGTCCTCAAAATTTAGATGACTTTGGAGTCAGTACTGGCATGTTCAGAAGAATTAGAAAAAAGTTTAAGGTGATGTGTGTAGATATCTTGGTTCTTCGTGCAAGAGATGTTTAAGAACAGCTTTGATCAGTAAATGACATGCTTCTAAACATAATACTAACGTGGTACTGCTTAAGAATACTTTGTACAGCATTTTATTAAACGCATATTCCATATTTAAATGTTTTACGCTCAAGTATCTTCAAGCTGTTTTTATCATCGTTTACTTGTGTTGAACATAACATGTAAAAGGTTTTGTGGTATTTCAATGTTACAAATGTAATAAACTTCTTAAAACACGATTTTTTGAAATATTTTGCATTTTAGTTTCCCTCTTTACTCCTAATACCTAAGAGTTTATGCACATTATATCATTACCCTATATTGCCCCTAAGCATGTAAATTAGAATATCATACCTATTTACATATACTGTGCATTTACCACACTGTCTCCACAACAGGACATCAGTTTTCCTGACCTGCAGTGCAACTAGACTGACATTCACAAAAAAATGCACAAGACAAAGCAATAGAAATTAACAACATCGGAGGAGAAAACAATGGATTCTGAGCGAGTTTGGACAGGCGACAGCCCCTGTATATCAAGTCCAGAATAAGACATCAAAATCATAAATTACAATATGATTTATGCATGGTAATCTTTAAAATAATATGAACATTTCCAAAAATACGTTTATCCTAAGTAAAGCAAACAAAGCAAATAGAATATCAAATGCTAAGCACTTGATTATAGCTTCACAGTAACAATGTTAAATGAGTTCACCTCAAGTTCTATTTGTGAATTAATCCAGCAAAATATCAAAAGCTAAACCCTTAATTAAAGCTTTGCAGGGACAATTGTCGTCCTCTCTCTGTGCAACACGTCAGCGATTATAAGCATATTTTAAGATCCCGTTCCTCTGTGCAATAAAACCTTGCACCAGGAAGCAAGGCAAGTCCCACTGGATATTCAATCAAGCCATGCCGTCACTGCACAATTCTGCAGCTTTGTAGCCACTATTCTTTGCTGTATTTTCGCTTCCCCTTTCATCAAATTGCTAGGAATGCTTCTAACGTTGCAACTTTTCAATATTCTCGCAATATCGTTCCGTGTTTGGATAGCATCGCTACGTCGTTCGTTTTTCAACGATGCTCCCTGCAATATTCCAGAACAATCCCCGTATTGCTGTGCTTCTGTTCTTTCGAATATTTCAATTTTTGGCTCGTCCAATTCTATCTGAGTACGAGAAGCGCGTGTGCATACATACTAGAATGTACATAAAAACACAGGGAGTGTCAACTCTTTTAACCATGTCCCTCTGACGACTAGATAGCTCTACTTCGATGCACTGCAATTCTTTCCACATCTCTATATCTGTTCGGGAAACATTCTCTCTCTTACATTCGATTTGCCCTTGTGAAGAATGAAGTTCAAAAGTCTTTTGTAAATGCATTTGAAGTTCCAATTGAAAATTTCCTGACTTTTCGAAAAGCGTAGACCGCGTTGTGACCGACGTTTTTCCAAAATGTTTGTTGTAAAATATTTAGCTTTTCAACTGCAAGTAAGAGTCGAAACCTTTTCTGAACGAATTTTTCTGATCGTGAATATTTTCAAATTATGTTATGTAACTCCCACGGACAGTGTCTTCGAAAAAGAAAAGAAATTGTGCAAAGTTATCATTAGGAACATGCCTGTATAGGGTGGAGAAACATATGTGCCTTTTTTCAAGGCATAACGCTTTGAAAAAAGGAAGCTGTGTTGCCGCACCCTGTTTAAACACAGGACGATGGATTGACATCCTTTTGTGGATCTGATACGACTAAACATTTTGCGCATCAATAATAATCAAAAACATAAATTCTACTTAACCACAGACAACGCTTGCACCAGAGTCTGAGTACCAAACTGAAGTCAGGAATGTCTTTATTATAAGATCAGTTGACATAATGTAGTCGTACAATAGTAATGAATGTTGGGTATCACACCGTATAGTTCCATGCATCAAGCGATGCTCAATCTACCCAAATCAGCATAGTATTTAGAAAAGTCAGCATTGAGTTTGAATGAGTCAGCTTTGTGCTTGGCGGCATCAGCATTGTGTTTAAAGAAAGAACATTCTGGTTTGCATAGAATCCGTTAAATTTTTTAATGAAATTTGGGAACAGTGAATTTCGAAATTTTGATTTCATAGTTATTTTAACTTAACAAGTTGAGGAAAGAGACAACAAGCAGCAAGCTAGGGACAATAAGCAGTAAAATAGGGACAACAAGCAGCAAGCTGGGGCAAGTAGCAAGCTGGGAACAATAAGCAGCAAGCTAGGGACAACAAGCAGTAAGCTAGGGACAACAAGCAGCAAGCTAAGGACAACAAGCAGTAAGCTAGGGACAACAAGCTGCAAGCTAGGGACAACAAGCAGCAAGCTAGGGACAACAAGCAGCAAGCTAGGGACAACGAGCAGCAAGCTAGGGACAACAAGCAGTAAGCCAGAGTACAGTGTGTCTGGAAGCAACAAGCCGTCACCAAAACAAGCCCCAAACACGCCATGTTTATGCTCCAAATCGCTCGGAAAAACGCTCCGAGCGACGACTGTCCGAGGGACAACGCGACAGCTGTGCAGAACTGAGGTAATGAGGCATCCTGAGTAGTGAAACTCTGCAACACAGAGCAGCGTGTCTGTGTTGCGTGTGTGCAACCCTTCAGCTCCAAGCAACGTACCTGTGTTGCGTCTGTGCAACAATTCAGCTCCAGGCGACGTGCCTGTGTTGCGTCGGGGTAACTCTGCATAACGTTGCAACTTGTGTGTGTGTTGCGTCAAAGTGACGCTGAAACATAACAATTTGCGGGAACGTTTTTACTTTGACGAAACGACGCAACACTGGAAGCAATGGCTGTCAATAGCAGATTTTTCTGTGCAACCTTGAAGTGAAATTATTTCAGTTACGTCACTACGCAACACATGGTGCAGCAGCGCAACCCTGACAGTATTTTTTATGAATATAAAAAAGTAACTCGTGCTGCCACACAATTATTTTTTATCAATTTTTTTATTAGTATTAATTATTTTCCTAGTCACTTCCGTTCAATGTCCAAAACTCAGCTGACAAATGTCCATGCTTATGAACATGCAATACTCCTTATTAACAAACTCCAAGTGGCAAGATTCTTTAGAATATCCACCATTGTTCTTCACGGTGATCTCATAAATATAAATAAATTTCGAATGAGAAATGAGTTCAGAGTCGATAAGTAATTTAACAAGCGTATCTTTGAACTGTTCATTATAGCCATTCATACAATTTACCACTAAAAAACTCAAAAGTTGTAATAGTAAAAGTTTATAATAATTCATAAAAATTTAAAAAAGTAAAACACAAATAGAAATGAGGAAGATGATTACTTATTTCCTCATAAATAAGTTACTTTATCTTTCTTCTATAGACTTTCAATCAGCAGGGAACGAAGTGAAGGCAGCACGGAATCCAAACTAAGCAGAACTGTGATGCTGGACAGTCGCATGTAGACACGCAGAATACGAGGGTTCAAGCCTGAGCACCGTTGTGTTCATCATTACTTCACTTCTCTTTCCTGCGCTAACACAAGCGATGGAAATTCCTAGCAAATCCTTTTTTCTATGAGGGATATAAAAAGTTTATTTGTAGGGATTCAACGTCATTTTCAGGAGGAATTAAAGTACTAAAGAACAATGACTAATTTAGTCGGCGGAGAATATACATTGTATGTGTATCCTAATTTAGAGATTGATTTGTAACTTTGAAGAGGTACCTTAAGTACAAGTATGTTAAGTATATATTATTTAAGAAACGAAATGATACACTAGTAGACCCATAAATTACTGCATTTGTAAAATATAAAAGTAAGGGCAGACGCTCCTACATTTATTGTATTCTTTAAAATGTCAATGAGGAGAAAAATCGAAGATAGAAAAATACTTGGATAATTTGAAATGATGGCAAAATATTAAACTTTAATTGGCATTCAATAGATGAAATATGATTTCATGTAGGAGATCTTGGTTATTTTTTTAAATGAAGGTTTTTAATTATAATATTCCTTATTATACTCAGCATCTCTACAGTTAAGTTGTTGATTTCTTAAAGGATTTTTTACTTCAATTAATGCTAAGCTAAGGCATTGTAGTCTAAATCATTGTCAAGAAATACCTCCAGAACAAAAATTCAAAAGGATTTAGATCTGGAGATGAAGGCGGCTATTGAAGGTCAACACGACGAGGAGTTTACCACTGGGGAAAAATTTCCTTCAGCTTGTTAGTGATGATGGCTTCTTTGCAATTTTTCTTAGGACTTTCTGCATTGAAAAAATTTCTGTAATTTCTTACACAAGTGTATCAGTACATTCATTATGCTAGAAGAAAAGTTTCAGAAGGTTTTTGTATGGTGCACTGTTCTTGAAATGTAAATTGGTAGAAATATGTAATAAAAACAGGCAAACTAGACACACTACTTCAATAAATCTTAACTGTTTCTATTTTTCAAAATTCTCTTTAATGTCTCACCTTTCGTCTTATTCTTATTATTGATTTTCTGAAAGGTACGTGACTTAAATCCAACCCTGGACCTGACCAACAGCACCTGTCAGGGCTTTCTTTACCACACGGTCAATGCTTGGACTTCTGTCAATTTCCCCCCACTGCTTTCTTGTCAAGAGAGAGGGCAGCGAGACCAAGGGTACTCCGACCCCTCATTGAAATGCTGGTAGCATTTTTCTTTATCAATTTAGTTAATGACTTGAGGAGAGGGAAGAGGTCCCTCTCCCTCTGCTTATCATGACTTCAAGTCTGCTGTCAGGGCAGCCAATCATCGCTGGCTGCAACTCCGGCACTGGAAATGAAACCTGCAAGAAAATTTTATGTCTGATTTCAAGATAGAATCATGACTAGAATATAAAGCTTCATTTCCCTAGTGTGAAGTCTACTCAGACATTTTATTGAATGTTGAAAATAATATAAAGAACTTAAACTAATGAGATTAAAAAACGGTATTCCTTCACTGTAGTTCTATCTTGCTCAGCTAGGAAGCTAAAGCTCTTCTGTGTCCAGGCAAAATGGTTTCAAACTTCAACTTTAGAAGACAAGATAAAATTTGACGGACAATTTATGTTGTGTGATTCAATTATTCCGTTACAAATACAGATATTTGGCTACTCTACTATCAATTGGCTTCTCAATTTATTGAAATAAATTTTTGAATCATTTACTGGGAATTATTTCTCTTTAACCTCATTTTTAACGAAATTAACTCTACTAAATATTTTTTTTTCTCGAATGCTGCAGAGACGGGCAATTTAGTGGATGTATAAATACACCTACTGTCTATACCACGCATGTAAAAACTCTCCGTACAGTTTTCGTGACTTTATGCTTATTTCTTCCCCATTAGAACCTCACGTCATGAATCTGCCTGCTTGCGACACACTGCTGATTGATCACCTAAGTGTCTGCGGCTTCCTATGAAAAATTAGACGACCTAAAAGTAAAACAATTTCAAGATTTTTGCACGAATGCAGCAAGGGAAAAAGATTTTCTCTGAATCATTTGACTGCGACATGTTTTGTTTGAATAATATGTGTTCAACAATTTAAAAATATACTTTTCTTGAATAAAATACGAGGAGTAAGCAGATAAATACGAAAGGTATTAACTTTTGATGAATAAAAGGAATAGAGATTCATATATATGGAGATTTGAGAATTTGCATTTGGGAAAATTCTTTAATTTCATGTTCTCCGTATTGATAAACTTGACATATACATGTAAGAATATGAAAACGGAAACAACTTTTGCTGTAATTGAGATCATTTTTGCAGATCCAAAGTGAATTCCCAAAATTTTCAGCTCTACTTTACCAGCAAATCAGTGGAAACTTCAAAACTCAGAAATCTTCATTGAAATAATTTCTTGTGTAAATTTGAGGTAACGACAGCTTTAGTGTCCGGGCACAAGAAATTTTCGTGACTGACTGAATGTTTGTTACTGAAATACGAGACAAACTTGAGATATGATCCTGTCTTTTGAGGACACACGTAGTTTTTAATGTAAAGTTTACCTGAGCAGAGGAAAAAATAAGGTCTACCATAAAGCTTTGAATTTTTCCCCTGTTTCATTTTTTCCATTCAAAGATTTTTTATCACGTTCAGCTTAATGGTTAGCTCTACTGACTAAATGAGACTGTTTATTTACCAGCTGATACTCAGGAACTGTTCATTCGTGCTGTCCTGATAACTGTTTGAGGTTCCTGTCAGTTGCTCCCCATACGCAATGTGTACAAAATATACACATTAGTAAAATTCGAATATTTACTATGCTGTTTGTCGCACTGCATGGAATTAGCTTACCATAATAATTTATTTGTATATTTTCAAGAGTCCACTACTCTATTCTTCAGGATTTTTGTTTCCTACAATCCAACTACTTTTCTTGATTGGCTTTTGACAACCAAGCTACTTGTCTTGAGAAAACAGCATCATAATTGTCTCACTTATGATAACTGACCTCAAGAAGCGCTTCTGTGATTTACTTTCCCCTTGCTCACACATTTTACTGGACTGCCCATTTTGACATGATACTGAAATGTTTCTATGCAGACTTTATTATTTTCCATTAACACATCTATTTTTCTGACCCTGAAAATGCTTTATTAATTTTATTTAATTACATGTTTTGTTCTGCAGTTGTTAGTTAGTTTGGCTGACCAGTGATTGAGTTTCTGATTCACTCAAAGATGAGATGAAGCAGAACAAATAGATTGAATGCAAGTTTCACTGAGATGCCGTCGTCATTGTTCTTCACAGGGGCTGAAATTTTTAAAAATGAGTTCTTGGGATTGTAGGAAAAACACGAAGCAACTCCACAAGTTTGCCATTATGCTGCTTGAGTTTTGGTCCACAAATTTCAGGATACACTCAAACCTCGTGATTTTAGGACACCACCATGATTTGTATTAACTACAACTTGCATTGTTTTCTATGTTTTTTCTTCATTATTTTCAGTACTGCTTTGCTATTTTCCAGATTTTCATTGACGTTTTCCTGCGTAGATAAACTCTTCAAATCTTAGATTATGGCTTTAATTGAGTCATGTAACGAGGCTTGATTATATTAGTACTTTAGGATCATAACTGTCTTTCATATGAAAACGTTAAATTTATAAAAACCTACGCATGCAGTAGAGCTGATCGTGGGCGAACGAAGTGGTGCGTGAAACACGGCTGAGGTCCTTCATGGCTAACACGGCTGAGGTCCTTCATGGCTAACACGGCTGAGGTCCTTCATGGCTAAGTGACGTCATAGTTCTTGAAATTGAGGTTACGGCTTGAATATCAACAAATAATGGTGACCAGGTCGCAGGTGTGAGGCATGCACTCGAGGTGGCCAGTGTAGACGAAGTGTAGAGTTTATCGCTGAACTAAGGCAAATAATGAACAAATCAGGCATTTTGGGGCCATAACGACGCTCCTCAAAGACGTCCCGAGAGTGAACAAAATCACGGCAGTGCGTCGAAACAAAGAGACGCGTCACTTCGCTTTTTATCAGCCGATGGCGGGTACATTAAATGCTTTCAGCCATAAAACCTTCACTCGCTGACGACGTCTCGAGCAATTTATATTTGCTGGCGCTCATTCATGCATAACAATAACAATATTGTGGCGCAGAAAACAGGAGCGTGCGGGCGTGTTTTTGCATATTTGAGAAGACCGTAATTTTGGGGATCATTGTTGTCGCAGCTCGCTAGTAACGACACAAAAACGCAGCGAGAACTCATTTGCAATAACTTTCGTGACTCTCCCTTCTCCACCCCCTCACCTCCCACCTTCTCCTGGTTTCCCCCTCCCTCTTCGTTGCGATAAGCTGCCTAAATTTTCACACATTTGCTTAAGACATGCGTATTGTGTGGGTTGATTTTATAACATCTGCGTACTTCCTGTGCCATTAAGTCAATCATGTTTGCTTAAGAAGTGCGTATCACTAAAATTAATTTCATTCAAACTTACATTCATTGTCAGTGTGTAAGTTGTCTTCCATAACACGTGAATTAATATAACCAAAACTCATTTGCAGTGGTTTGATTATATATAATATTGTACTGATTTCATATGAAGTCACATTTTTTCAGCTCTCAAACTCATAAATGCGTGGGTACATGCAGTGATGTTCAGAATAATTTAATTCAAATTACTTCAATAAATAAATAGGTTTGAAGTTGTGTTCGCTAAACATCTCTTGTTCAGTATTACCCTTCAGTTCTGACATCACGTAAGTATATCAGAGAACTAATGTTGCTACCAAACATTCTGTTGTTATTCATAAATATTAGATAATCCATCTTTTAAACTACAAAACTCGATCAATAATCAGTCCTCCAGTTTATATAAGTCCACTTTCAATTGAAAATCGCTTCGAAAAAAGTTCATTAACTATTAGGAAATTTTAGACATCGAAAATACCTTCATAATGTGTATAGTTTTTAAATTTATTGGCATCATTTAAATAAATTATTTCGTCCCTCTTGAACTTGTAGCATTATGAAATTTAGTTTAAATTTCAAATCCGTTTTCAATAACTTTCTACTCTCCAAGTCCCTCGTTAACTGACCTTAATTCTTCCGTTTTTATTATTCGTTTACTCTCCAAGTTTCTCGTTAACTGACTTTAATTCTTCCGTTTTTATTATTCGTTTACTCTCCAAGTTTCTCGTTAACTGACCTCAATTCTTCCGTTATTGAGAGACATAAGCTCACACATTTCGTTTTCAATTATTCCTTCATCAGGTGAACAGTTCGTTTACACCTTTTCCACAGAATTGCCGCACCGTTCTCACACTTCTCTCATTTACTAATATCAGTGCATCTCACACGAATGATGCCGTTTAGCTATTGCACTCCATCTTCACTTTAGCATAAAATAATTATTAAAACCCACTCACTTTCATTTTACTTTTTCCTCCTTGTTCACTAATTCCCCCCTGCATTTCACCGTCAATTGAATCACGTATCTTTGTGCCCTTCAAAACGGTATTTATACATTCATACTGCTAACTGATATTTTTTTGCATAACAAATCCGCTATGAAATAAATGATAAAGAGAAATCTTCAAACAATCTGTTGGGAGACAGTGAGCTTTCGCTTATTCTGAACAAAATTTCAAAGCACGAAACATTTTTATATTTTGACTCATTTGATCTGAACTATTCCCAACACTTCAATAATAAAATACTGCATACCACCAGTCCTATTCTATTCCTTTAACTCTGGTACTTTTCTCTCGTCTACACGACTCTTCACATTTGCCTTCTTTGTTTCATTTTTTCCTCCCTTTTTCACTTCTTGGTTCAGGTGACTTGGTCGTTTTTTCCTATCTTTTCACTTACAATTTACAATATTATGCAATTTTCATTATTTCATACATTTCTCTTGATACTCGTACTCATTTCACCAGTTGCCACATTAATTTGCCTTCCAACCCTATTCTGATTCTCCACCGCCTTTCCCTCTTAAATCACTTAGTTCTTTTTGTATCATCATTAGTTTCTTCTTCTTCCTTTGCAACTTTTTTCCGGCTCTTTGATATTCCATACCTTTCACTTTCATAATTTTTTTGTAACAATATAATTTTCTTTCATTCCCTTCCCTTCATCTACTGTAAGCATATACATAACACCATTCTTCCAAAAATTCAGTAATTCCTTAAACCATTTTCACCATTTTTTGAGTTGTACGCCGTATTTTCTATTTTGACCCTCACCATGTTTCTTCCTCTACTCATTTTCTTCTCTCTTATCACTGTATGTCTACTTTTTCTCTGTATCATTGTGTTTATTTTTGTACCAACACTTTTTTCTCATTTTCATCAAACCATTTTGTAGAGCAAATCACAATTTCTATGAATTATACTAACCTAAATGACCCTTTCTTCAACAAATCGTTCAGTCAATATTCACCAAAGCTGCCAATGAAAACTTATTCATCTTAACCACTCAATTCATGCACTTTTCATTACCTTTTTCTGGTTCCACTCTCTACGTTTTTCCACAAAATTTTCGTGTCCTTGCTTCAAAACATATCCCTCGTGTGCAGGATTAAATTATCCTACGAATGGCCTCAAACGAATCTGTTTTGAGTCTCAGTTCTGGGAAGCGGCACGTTTCTTTTGAAGGTGATGGAGCATCTTGTGATGATGTTGGAGCATCTTGTGATGATGTTGGAGCATCTTGTGATGATGTTGGAGCATCTTGTGATGATGTTGGAGCATCTTGTGATGATGTTGGAGCATCTTGTGATGATGTTGGAGCATCTTGTGATGATGTTGGAGCATCTTGTGATGATGCTGGAGCATCTTGTGATGATGTTGGAGCATCTTGTGATGATGTTGGAGCATCTTGTGATGATGCTAGAGCATCTTGTGATGATGCTGGAGCATTTTGTGATGATGTTGGAGTATCTTGTGATGATGTTGGAGCATCTTGTGATGATGTTGGAGTATCTTGTGATGATGTTGGAGTATCTTGTGATGATGTTGGAGCATCTTGTGATGATGTTGGAGCATCTTGTGATGATGTTGGACTATCTTGTGATGATGCTGGAGCATCTTGTGATGATGTTGGAGTATCTTGTGATGAGGGTAGAAGGTCTTTGATGATGTTTTAGCATATTGCAGTCCATATTTGTATGTCCTGTGATAGAGGCAAATTGTGTAATGAGGGTGATAAAGATGTTTTTTTTTGTGCTGTAATGATAATTAAATAGTTCGTATTGACCATTAGACGAATACAATTTTGTCTACTCCTAATAGGCACAATCGCGCCCGTTTTGAAGGCATTAGAAATTGTATCTTGTGTCTGTTCCTTGTACCTTGCATTTCTTAATGAGAAAAGTCTACGTTATGTGATATAAATCATAATTTGACATATCGTCCATTCGCTACTCATTATTTTTCGATATCAGTAATTAAGGGAAATGTTCTGTGAGCCTTGATTTCATTACGAGAGAATACAGTTAACCAATCGTCCCTGCCTCAGTTGACACCATGGAAGTTGTAGGAAAAACTATGATTTCATCATAATAATTAGACTTCAGCACTAATATGAAGTTTTAATATATATATATATATATATATATATATATATATATATATATATATACAATACACCAGCACTGTAGGTGACTTACCACGTACTGTACGACTTTCTGCCTGCTTCGTGATACAGTAAGTCGCTAGCTTCCATTCGGCCTAGAGCGTGGCTAGGAAAGCGGCATTGGATCACGGAAACACAAATACATAACTGCAGCGTTACCAAGATTTCGCACAATTACACACACGAACTAAAGAACAATGCAATTTCACTGAAAAAACTGCAATTTTACTGAAAACACTGCCATTTCACTGAAAATACTGCAATTTCACTGCACCGGCGGGCGGCAGCACGATTATATATTAGATAAATGAATGATACTGTGTCATACTTTTTTTGAAGTGCAACTCAATTTAAAAATTAACGTAACAATCCCAGATTAATCAGAAGCTGTTTGTGTGTTATCAGATTTTGAACGCAGCAATTCAAACGCAAACATTAACTCTATTACATCAACACACAGAGCAAAAGCCTCCACTGAATGACCGCTAGTGTTCAGATAAAAGGCCTCCGCTGGACATGCACTGATCAAAAGTCCAAAATTTTCTAAGACTTAGTGAAGGAGTCCAAAATTACGTGGATATCAACGAGATTTCGGTGACCGCGCTAGTCTATACCTCAAACAAATTATAGCAGTGTTGATGCTAGCGTGTTAGTACCTGTAGGGTTTCTATGAGAAGGTCCCAGTTGCACAGTCTGCAAGTAGGAGCCAGGAACTGGAGGGGTGGATGATCAACACAATAAGCGAAGATGAAGCGTGAAACAAGAGCTCGAGCGGACACAGTATCACCAAGAGCGATCTCTTCCGCGACATGACGCTTCTCTTGCGTCGCTCTCCTCCGTAAACGATGCGTGATAGTTGTGCAGTCTCTCTCCAGAAGTCGCAACGCAGCCAACACTGGCCCAGAAAAACTAAATTAAATAATTCTGGAACGGTGTTGGACCAAACACGTTTAGTGGCATGCCCCTTGGATGCCTCCAGCGAAGTATATGGGTTTGTTTTGCACGCCGGACGAATTGAAATGAATAGAAATGCGCTGTTTTGAGCCATGCTGCGGCGATGCCGGAGCTACTGAGACGGATTTGAGCCAAAGAAAATTATATGAGACTCCAAGATTACTACGAGCCTTTAAGATTGGCGTGAGGACCATCCACGAATCTCAGATGTGCTCCAATGAGCAAACCACGCGAGAAACCCTTCTTTATCTAGCAAACTCTCATCACACTTCAACGTACTTAAATCTACCTACAAAATTGCTGTTCATTTCGTGTGACTTGCTGTAGTTATCATTCCGCCCACTCGCTTCTGATATGATACTTCAGAATAATAACAATCACAGGCATCAGTGACATGGCTTTTCTACTTTCATCACAAGTAATGTAGTTCTTATCCTCTTATATATGAAATTTGACGTGCGTAACCTATAAATACAACTAACAAAATTTGATATGATATACTCTTTTTATGCTCCGACTAACAGAAAAACTGTTTTCTCTCCTAAATCTATTTCTCCAAAAGAGGTCATAGGAAATGCTTCGTATTTCTTTCGAGGAAAAAGGAATATTTTTTCAGGAAATAAGGCTCCTTTGCCCGCTGATTGCTTACATGAGGTGTAATATCCTGTTTCTTGCTTCTAAGAACAAAGCTAAATTGCATTCAAATCCAAGCATGAATGTAATTCTTGATTTAATATTAGGTCATCGACTGCAAATGCTTACAAGTTTGTGCCATTGATGTCTTGTTATGAGAGAAATAGTTACGATATCTCAGCTATAACCAGCCTGGTTTTTACACAGGTACTCGTATGTGTAATATTTTCCTACAATTTAAATCATGAGAAGCTTTATATGTTTTTGGACGCAAGTAAA
Organism: Trinorchestia longiramus; assembly: GCA_006783055.1. Taxonomy (NCBI): domain Eukaryota; kingdom Metazoa; phylum Arthropoda; class Malacostraca; order Amphipoda; family Talitridae; genus Trinorchestia; species Trinorchestia longiramus. The sequence goes on along the minus strand of VCRD01002421.1, from coordinate 17,012 downwards.
TGCAAATACACAATTCAAAGAGAATGTTACTGTTGTCACACTTCTATCTTATATCTACGAGTTTTTATATCACTCTCGATTTTATATCGTATATCGATCTTATATCTCGTACCTGCAAGGTCGAAATAACTATAAATAAACTCAATAAAATAATACAGCAAAAGTATTTGTGTCAAACATTCCCTTTCCTCCTCACACTCCGCCGATGAGTCCAACAGCTCGATTCCATTGGCTTCTGTTGCATAAAATCGTGACCGAAAGAAGTACACAGAACCGAAATTAAAGTATTACCCACATTTCAATGTGAAATAAATTATGCTTTAAATACGACCTCCGTTGTGAGAGCTCTGGCCCAAAATATAAGTAAATATTATACATACGGGGTGAGGCATAAACACTGTTACACAACAAAAACAACTTTTTTAAATTTATTTCAAAGTCTGACTTTAACAAATAGTAAGTAAATTATTAATCCACTCCTACAACAAGAATGATTCAAAGTGTATCTCTTTTTCCCTCAACACTTTGTGAAGTCTTTTGGGAAAGATTTTAATGGCCGCACGAACTACACTTCGAGGGTATTTTCTCGCAGCATTTATTCAATTTTGACTTAACAACTTTGATACTTTGATAAAAAGTAGAGCAGGCTTCACTTTTTCTTTTTGTCAATATTCTGTCGATTGTGAGGTTTCTCCCTACTTCAAATGTTTGGAAAGCACTCTGTTCTTTTTCATGCTTCTCTAAAAATAACTTTCGCATCAATTTTACAGACATTATCAATAGTTAATGGCTAATTATTCTGTAAAAAATTATGTATATCCTTGATCATTAATTTTATAATAATACATTGGGTAATACTTGAGAAATGATAATTATTAAAATTGATTTGAAAACATGTGACAGGAATTATGCCACACCCAGTCTAAGTCAATGCTAGAAACTCAACTTACTTGAGCAAAATTCCTTCTCATGTAAGCAGTTTATACATTTCACTTACCAAATACAAACGAAAAGTCTTATCAAGGAAAATGCATTATTTTAAACAGCAAAAACATTGACAATAAAGCTTGAAAAGTTTTTCTTGGTGAAAAAGAAAAATCCCTTCAATGTAGATGCCCAATGTGAACGTACGTTCTACCCAAGCAAGAAGTCAGAGTCTGGAGTGTTAACTGCAGAGTATAGAGCTAAGAAATGGAAGAGATGGTCACATTGATGCACAACCAGTGGGACAGCTTATCTCTGCGAGCTCGGAGACGTTGTGCACAACACGCCAGGTTGGACCAATGTACTTAGGCAGCCAATGTACATGTCTATACTTATAAATCAGAATACCAAAACAATTTTTCAATGATTTTTCCGTATTATATGGTGTTCGAACTTTACAGTCGTTTACACGGTGCTTACCTTGATGGGGCTTTATTTTACTGAATAAAACTTGTGGGATTAGTATTGGTGTTTTCATATCGTTTTAGTACCATAAAGCATAGAACTGCGAAACTATTCCGGACAAAATTTGTTTATCGTCATTAGTAAAACTTTAAAAACAGCTCGTACGTTTTTTACATACATATACCTACCAAATAGTATAGCCTTCAACTTATGGATGTTCCAGTGCCGAGACTCTAAGAGGCGCAGAGACACCATCAAATCAGCGCCTGACCAATGAGATGTGCGATGGGAAGCTCTTACGGCGCTCCAAATCGCAGCTAAGCAATCTCATTAAAAAAGGACCCACACTGACCACTCCAGGTTGTCTCGGTGCGCAAAACTCCTTAGGATAATGAAATCGTCCTCCCCTCTCACCTCCCCACGCCTCTGGATATTTGCCTCCTGCCGGACATTTGAGAGCAACATTTTGGCAACATTTGTCCAGCATTTGCGGGCAGTGGTCATTGCGAGGCTTTCCTTCTAACAAGCGGTCGGACCAAGTGCTGGTGTGAGGGCCCGCAGGGGACTCATAACACAACCTCTGCCCCTCGCTCCACCGAACCTCCAACACGCTAAACCGATGAATGACTTCGATACTCTAACAAAAAGCATTGCTCATCAACTCCTCCGGAGACACTGCTCGAAAACAAACTTTCCAGAGATTCTATAGCAAGTTGCTCCCATGGCACCATTTCGTCTCAGTCTCCTTCACAAGCACAAATTCCCTCCAATTTACACAAGGAATTTTGCCAGGAAAGACCAATGCCAAAGAGCCTTGGCATGTCAAAAAAATGCGTCACATTGAACTAACTGATCGATTCCTCGGAAATACATTTCATGTATGATCAAGTTCTCATTCGCTCTCGTACGTGGCAAGATCTCAAAAACCTAGACCTCTTTGCTGTGCTTTAGTCTAACAAGTTTTTTGTGATGGTTGCCAGTTGAGGGCAGTCGAGAGTACTGTGTTTTGCTGGCACAAAAACAGAGGTGTTCCGTCTGAACAGTTCCCTCGGATGTCAGCGTCAGATCTGCTCCACAAGAAGGGACAGACTGGCCAGTTCAGCTCCTCTAGTTTCTTACGCACGTTCATGCAATTAATAGCATCAACATATGAAAAATGATTCTTCGAAATGCTAAGTTCATACGCGAAATAAAAATTACAGTGAAATAAAATACCATATTGGATAATACAAAAAGTTTTGGCGTAAACGTTTTTTTTTACTTCAGTTTCCTCGATATTGTGTATAGGATCATATTCAGAGGAGAGAGAAACTGTTAAAATATATCACACGTTCTATTTTGAGGGTGGATTTGCTCCTCAGCATTCAATAACGTGCTTTTCCCTGCGTATGAAAAAGTTTGTATATGTTCACTTTGTAATAAAACAATATTTTTGGCATAGGCATGCTACGTGAAAAATTATTCCCTATCATTTCGTAACCAATAGACAAGAAGCCTTATTTGTATTATCAGCCCTTTCCTTAATTCCTAGCAACTGATAGAAAAAATTGCAAAATCTGCGAAGATGTATACAAACTTTGCAACCGCTACTTAAAAAATATTTCAAAAGATATTTAACAGTCATAGTAAAGTATAATAATTAATATACTTTACTAATTTAATTTAATAGAATATACCATATATTTTAATTTTAATACATAAAAAGTACATTAATTGATTTTTCTCCCCCTACAAACTATACCCGACTCAGAGCTTCGTGCTCAGGGCATGTGTTTCATCACTTACAGCAGCCCCAGCGACTCCCCTCTTGCTTCACAGAATCTCTTACAAGCTCGTCTTTGTAGTCACATGCGTCGAGACAAACAGAGTGGACTTCGGTCAGTGAAAGACTGAACTTAATCCATCCCAATAACTGAAGACATATGGGCTGATGAGGCCGGCGCTTGCTGCTGGCAGACACTAACTGATGTATCCATCGGTCTCGGCAGCGTCACGCTTATCGCTACAGGAGTCTTACTACGGCGTCAAGGCTTCGATGCCGCTGCTAGCGTACCGAGTCTCAAAACTTCTAGAAGTGATATCCACTACTGATGATATTATTTACAACTTTAGGTAAAGCGTATTTTTATTTGAACAGTCTTTTAACCCTGTTCAGTGCAGGGTTGGAATTTACATGACGTTATCGTGTGACAACGACGGGGTTCGTGTTCCGCATTCCTCTAATTCTGTTTCTCATGAGCTACATCTGTGTCGAAATGCTGCAGAACAAACAGTTCAATTCTGCTTATACTGTGTCTTCTACCAGAGAGCGAGACAAGTTCACTTAAAGGCCATTGAAGTTATTTAGATATTGTAAATACGTTGTGTTTGGGCCCATCTCACCGAGCTATACATGACCGTGATAGAATTGCAATATACCTGTACAACCTAATTTCAGTACGGTTCCGGCGTGAATTTATGTCCGTGATCATTTGTACAGTATATAATGCTAGACAACTTACAATGTTAAGCGTGTCACTACTCTGATATCATGAGACCTCGAGTACTTGAAAAATTATTCATTTTTACGATGAATAAATTTGTGTCTTTCATTAACCGCTTTTGCTAGCATCCGGTGTTTACATACTACCACACCCTAATTACATGATTTTTCTGCATGTTTTATTTCACTTTTCCCTTGGCTTTTTATTTATCTAATAGCTAAGCACCCAAAAGTTTTCAGTGTTTTGCAGCTGCAGTAGTTCTTCCTAGATGATGGTTACATGTAAACTGAATGAGTTGTAAATACATGTGTACTATATTATATATACTATTCATGTCCTCGTAATGAGATTAAAGTGGGAACAATAAATTTGTTCAAACTGAATAATTAAGTTCATCAAGACCGGCTTTTCATTACACTAAATAAATAACGAAGGCTTTGCTGGAGACATCTCACAAAAAACTTCTCATTGCGAGCCTGGATTTACTACAAGCAATAACTTTAGGAAAAATTATAGTAATGAAAATGAGGCTGTTGAAGAAGCTGGCTGTTGTGTTTTTCAGACCTGTGATTCTGAAGTAAGGTTACACACTCCTACCATATGCGTACGTAGATATACTCAATATTTAGTAATTTATTTTCAAATTCATACATTAAAAACTCATCATAAAAAACACTATTGTCAGATGTCACTGAAATCATACATTAGGCGAAGAAGGCACGTTTAAATGTTAACTTACGAATACACCTGGAATCACATGAAGGGAAATGATGGTCATCACTATCCACACACTGACGAAGGCGTTCACAAAACTTGTCCGTAACTCGGATCCGTGAGAACATTTGTAGCAGAACATCTCGATTCCCTTCACCGCATCGGAAGGGTAAAAAAAATAATTTCGTTGAAATTGAGACGTGATGCCCAGCTTCCTATGATTTTCTAGCCCATACTGTCTCTCGATGTAGAATTCTTGATTGTAGAATAGTACGTTTAGTTAGGAGCACTTCCTCTGTCTGATTGTTCATTGTATGATTGCAGGATTAGTTAGGAGTACTTCCTCTGTCACCATTTTTTCCAAATCAGTTTACACGAGGTGCTTAATGAAATTTATCAAGAAGCAATAATTTTTTACCCCTATTTTTCTACCTCACAAGACAGGATGGTACTAGTCTGAATCAACATGCTGAAATTTCTATATAAAAAAGAATCTCATAACTGAAACAATTTTTTGTTTTTAAAACCAACAGCGATAAACATTGATCAGATTTTTTCCTTGGTTTTCCATTATTTAGAGACTTATGAAGCTGTGACTTTGAGATGAATGGACATTGTGAGAATACACTCGTATTCACCAACCGGACCAGAACTCTACACCGTGAAAACGCATGGGGGCGAGAAGCAAAAATGCATAACCTTCTGTTAAAAATCGGACTCATGTTATTTTGAAAAGTTTAACGTTGTCCCAACAACTTGAATGCCATTTTAATAATTTGAATTTTACCCCTACAACTGGAAAACTACATTAATAATTTGTATGGTACCCTAAGAGCTTGGCAGTTACCTTTCCAGTTCCAGTATTATACTAATGACTTGAATAATGCTACCGTAATGTACTGAATGAGATCATACCAGCTTTAACCTCATTGGGACTCGCATGTTATCATCAGAAACAATAAAGAGGTGAATATTTTCTCCTTTAAAACGAATCTAGTGAAGCTTAATGAGCACTTGGAGTAAGTTCGATGAAGCTTGTCTATGTATCTGACTGGGGAGATGCAGGTACAGTACATGGGGTAACTATAGCTAAACTGTGGGGATGCAGTTACAGTAAAACAGTTGTATTGTGTCTATATCTCAACTGTGTGGATGCAGTCACAGTATAACTGTTGTATTGTGTCTATATCTCAACTGTGTGGATGCAGTTACAGTACAACTGTTGTATTGTGTCTGTAACCCCTTTTTCCTCCCCCCCCCAAAGGAGGGGGTTGGCTACAGTGGGTCGACAGCCCCCAGGACGCTGGAGAGTATCTCGTCCCAGATGAATTTTGCTGGTTTTGGACTCTCGTTTAATTGGAGGTTGACTGATGACCAGCTACAGACACCCTGCTCGAGACCTCCAGGGCTACGACGACTATTGTGTTGGTACAACAATCTTTCTATTATTGTGTCACAATCTCTGTGGTACTTCTGAAATACTGTTAAAATGTACTACTAGTACATGTATTGATCCATCATTAATGAAAAGGCTATGCTTAAAATAACCCATCTATTCAAATGAAGTATTGTATGATAAGCCCACAAAAGATGGAATTTTACAATCATTTACATATTCCTACATATGTGCAGGCTCTACAAATTCAGAAATATAAGGTACATGAACAAAATGTTAAGCACACTTGTACATTTGCGTACACAGCATCTCAATACTTTACAATTTCAGTGGCGAAAATATTTTCCGTAGATATTCTTAATTCTTTATTTCGACGCCTTCTTTTTCTTGATCTAATCAACTGTTTTGTCATAACTGAACTTCCTGATACTGGCCACCCACTAACCTTTAACTTAGTTTCTTCAAAATGCTCTGCTTTGAAAAAAAGGAAGTTATGTTGTCGCACTTTGTAGTAAGGATCATATTCTTATTTAACCACCGCAGGGTCACTTCTAAACGAAGTCTTCGCAAGTACATCAATTGAAGGACTCTATAATGCAGCATAGTTTTCATACATACGAGTACTCCTTGCACTGTAAGCTAAGCTTTTTGAAAAAAGATACATACCATAAAATTATAAAAAATTAGTATTTTAAGATTAATTTATTTTCTATACAATTATGAAACCTACCTACGTTCTGATATCTATTAAACTTCACTAGGCAGCAGCAATAACGACGGCAATGATTAGTCATATCGTGTGTAGACTGAGACTGGTTGTACGCTCATATTCCTGTACAATAGCCCTAACAAAATCACAGTGTTATAAACACTTAAACATCAGAATGACGAACCTTATTTTTACGGTCAAAGTTTGAAAGTAGCAATTAAGAACAAAAAACGGCAATTGTGTAATTCAAGTGAGCTTTCTTTATCCGCGATAATTAAGAAAATAGAACCAATTTGTATGTGTTGAATAAAATTATCTCACTTCACTTGGGGAAATCAACACTATTCTAGAATATTTTGGGAATTAGTTAATACACACATTAGCTCATTATATTTTGTGAAAATGAATGAGGGCACCGAAATGATGTGCAAATAACAAAAGCATTAACAACAACACACGGTAAAGACAGTAAAGAATAGCATGGTGCGTCCTCCTGCCGTCATTTCAAATTCAATAAAGCTGCCCATCAATTGTGGTGTGTGCAGCAATAACACCTGGCCGTCGTACATCGTGCAGTATTGTGGCCCGTGGGACCGCGCCTACAGAGGTGATTTTTCCGCGATCGCCGGAGAGTTTTGGCCGCCGCGAGTGCCCTGCTCGCCGTTATGGCGTCCAAAAGACAAATGAGCGTCCAACTTGTGGGGGAATCAGAAAACATGGCGGTCGGCCATCTGATCCATCGAGCTCTGCTTGTTTTCAATAACGCCTTTTGCCAGATTTACTAGGCTGTTATTTCTTTGCGTGGCTCTGTTGGTGGGATCGACTTCCCCCTCCACTGCTCTCAGCACAAGTCTTGGCTTATCACCAACGAATCACTATCTCAATGAGAAGGATTTGATGTTCAGTCAAGAAATTTATTGACATGATATCTAATTCATAAAACATTAGTAGCAGAATAGCGCAAATGTTAAATTGTAAAACAGTTGCGTAGAAAGTAAAAGACATGAACCGATTTCAGAAGTGGACGATGGAAATCGCTGAAGAGGACAACCACTCTGGACAACGTCCCTTGCCATGAGTACGACTTGCTGCGTACACCCACCATGTCAAAGTGCAAGTAAAATAAATTATACGTTGCTCTATAGAAAAGTGTATGGAAACCATCGCTAAGCAGACTAAATTATTTAATTACCATGTATACTTTTTCGTTTTAAGAGACACATACTTCAGCTGCCGGAAAATATCAATGCCCAAATGTATCAATAACCTTAAAACTGCTTTATTTTTTGCATTCCAAGGCAGAAGTCGTGAGAATTTAGCACAATTTTCACACTACCCTCCTTCACTCGTAAGTATCATCCAGTCGCACCAGTGCCCAGGCCTCCTCTTCGTCGTCCGGCGTCACACGACGACCACAATGTTTAATTGCTTTATTTATTTGCTGGCGACTGGATATTGTTGGCTTTAATCGATCTGCCACCCTGTTTTACAATCGAAATTCCTGTCACGGAAGTTTATTGTTCATCCAAGAGTGATTATAGTACCGCAATTACCTAAGTTACGGGTCGCTTGTTCGCTTCTTTCGTTTTGTAGAACGACACCTACAGGGCGACGACTTTCAGAAGTCCAGCTGGCGTCCGGCCGACGTTTAATGATACGCCCATAGCGTTTTGTCTCTCATGCCTCTAATGAATTCTTTTCGGTCGAATTTAACTGACTCATTGCTTTGCTGCGCTTCTCTCACGCACCTGACGTCATAAACTGCAACTTGTTCCAGAACTTCGAACTGGAACAAACATTGAGGAGAACCTGTCACTTTCAAGCTCATGGATGACCGTGAACAGCAACCGAAAAATTACGATGTACTCATGACTAGGAATATAAAACCTTTGAAATAATAAATAAAATTGTGATTTGGGTGCATAGGGATAAAAACTTCAATACACTTGCTTAGTGTCTCTATTTAGAAAAGATGAGCTCATATTTAGTAGGATTTTTTTAATATTATACGAAAATCAGAAATCATACGGGGCAGCGTCGGGTTTATCTAATTGCAACTATTATTAAATGAACAAATGCAATGCATTATAATAACTGACACCTATAACTAATTGATATAAACGTTCATATTTTATCTCAACCGTAACGATGAGAGATTTTATTACTAGATCATTGCGATTAGTTAATATGGCGTAATCACTATTTCACAGTTCACATATACTAGTACCTAGTTACTTAGTACTAGTTCCTGCTTCTAGTTTGGAGTTATTAGTTCTTAGTAGCTTACTACATTAAAGTTACTACTTACTACTTACTAGTTACTGGTTTTTAGTTGGTAGTTACAAGCTACTAATGACACTAACTCAAAACTGGTAATTAGTTACTCCTTAAAACGATAATAAAATTAGTAACTCTTAGTTGTTAGTTTCTGCCAATAACTGCAAATAATACAGAAATTTCGGGTTCTGTATCGATATTGACAAACCTCCTAGCGTTGCTAACTTTAGTTCTTGCTCTGGACTACTATTTTATTTCCCTCGAATTTCACTCTCATTTTCTCGTGAAAAACGTCTTGAAGAACCACACTTCATTGCAATAAAAAATACATGATACCTTAACTTTATCAGTGCCACAGGGATATTTCAGTCTCAGCTCATTTGTTTCTTAGCTTCATTTCCATATTCTTAGCTAAAAACTCTGATTTTTCGTTGCTGAAAGCCCATTATTTAAATTGGTTCCAGAAACATTTTGACATTTGCATTTGTTCAAACAACAAAGTTGGCAAAGTTTGGATCAACTTTTATGAATTGTTTAGCACTGTACAGGACTTCACTTTTAATATCTTGTGCACTAAATGATACAAAACAAATTTTCACAAACAACTACTATATTATTCATGAAGCATTCCTGCACTGCACCTAGTATTATTATTGATACGTAACCAAACCGAACGATTTCAGAACATTTACAATTTTGTTACCGGGGAGGATGATTTTTGTTCTCTAATATTTCTTCATATCATGTTATTTTTATATGATATCTAAGCGTAAAAGAGTTAAGCATGTAATGAGAAAGAGTCAATGAACCATTGTTATTTCATCAGTAACCTTCATTTCAGTCAGAAGAGAATTAGGCAGTAGAAACGAGCCATTTGGTCCATTCTTGAGTTGATACCCAAGTCCCATGCCGTGGATCCGTCATTAAGTTTCGTGGAAGGTAAAATTGCCAGATTCTTGTGCTGACGGTCTTGTATGCATACAGTGTAGAGCGTGACAAGCGTATTTTGAATGGCTTGATGCCATTTTGGTACGTGTTCTTATTAAAATTACAATCATGCTCAGGTACTTTGATTTGCAGCACGTCATGTTAAATTTTTATCCAAAGCCGAGAAGTCTGAGTCTCTGAACTGTAACAAGTGCAAGCGAACAAGTGTCAACGTGCTAATGATATTAAATTATACCGGAAAAATTAATGAAAATAAATCGAATACATTTATGAGTTTTTTCGAGCACACGATGACAGAACTGCATAAAATCACTGAGTTCACCAAAGTTGAACCTTTATCAGCTACATTTGCTAATCAGCTTAACTCATAATCCAATTAGCGTAAGTTAGAAGATATTTCCATTAGCGTTTGTTTTTTATAGTAATTTGCGTAAATTCTCTTCATTTTGACATGAATAGTTACTTGGTTTTGGACAAATGTCATTTTTTTACGATCCTATATATGATGATTATATAAACATTAAACTATCCAGTCGACGAGAATGTTTTTACTTAAGAATTTGATTCGGAAACTCTGAAACTTAGGAAATCATGACAGAGAACGAAAATTTGGCATAATTAGCAACATTGAAGAAGATAAAGTTAGCATGATAACCGCTCTCTCACAGCGCATCACACTTAAACAACTACACTGCAGACCGCGAAAGCATACCTCGAAAGGTGACTCGACACTAGAAAATTAACGAGATCAATGAGAATTCAACGAACTGTCTTTTAATTGGGATCTTTGCATCAGGAAACTTGGCAAAAAGAAACGTGATATCGCTCCTGGATGAGTAAAAGAAAGGCATGGAAACGCCTGTACAGCCCCAGAGAAAACTAGCGGTTTTGTCAAAGTGTTCCTCATGTTGCATTCCTCTACCTCATACATCAAAGCTTAACCCTTGTGATCTTTGACTAGTCTCAATAGCAAGTGAATTAAGGACTCAATAATGACTAATGCTCTTGTTCGTGGGCTCTCATTTTGTACAGAAATTCGGCAGGCAAAATGGGAAGACTTTTTTAAATGAGGGAGTCCTAACATCACGTGTTAATAGGACAAAATTACAGCGCCAAAGCTTCACAAGTAAGTTAGAAAGAAACCGTTCGAATAAAAATAGACAAATGAGTTGCATTAAATGGTTATAAACTACGATATCAAATATGATCGTAGTTCCGAGTTCCTTTTTTTCAAAACAAAGCGTTTTGAAAAAAAGAAAATTATGTTCTTGCACCCTGTTTTTTCAGAAAAATTCGATGACTTTAACACAGAAGCTGTAGCTCTGGTTCTCGAACAGCAAGCGATGTGTATTAGTCCTATAGGTCACAAGACTCGTAAGTCCAGTGAGGCTAAAATTGTTCACGTGTCAACTAGTTTGAAATAAGGATATCAAATTTCACTGATAATTTATATTCTTTTCACAAATTAAAAAACGACAGCGTTACTTGAACCTTCGATATTCTCCATTCGAATATTAGACGAAAACGATTGAAACTGTAACGGTGTAACAAAAGTCTCAGGCCTTTTTACTTTCACATTTATAGAATTACATTCATAGGGAAAGTTTATTATTCATTTACAACTATGAACAACAGGATGCCTTTTAAAACTTCGCTCACTTTTGCTGGAAACTCATACGGGCTGTGAGGAGCTGAAAACTCGTTTTCTTTATTGCACAGTTGCAGTTGAAAAGATGAAGCGAAAGTTGGAGTGATCTCTTCATAAGGATCCTTTAATTTGTGACGCATGTGACACCCGATAGCTCAGACAAGCACTCGACATCAACGTAAAACTGCTCTCAATTTGGCCCATGTTGACCTGGGCTTCATTTGCTGATGGTTTTTGGGTCTCACTTGATTCCAATCAAGTTTCTTTTCTCCTTAACAATGCTTTCAGAGCTCAGCAACCGTAGGCTGGACGCGGACTGCAGCGCTGGACGCACGCACGGACGCCCACGCTGCCTTGTGTTCTCATTTGAAGTGATGCTCAATTAGTGTTATCAAGTAACACAATTGGTACTTGTTTTCATGTCAGTTTTCAGAGAACATAAGAACAGAAAATTAACTTATTGCATTTATAGTTGTTTCTGTTACAATTTTTTTATAATAAGTAGCATATGAAGTAATGTTGAGGCTGCAATAATAATAGCCACAATACTTAGATTGTAAACAACTTTGTTAAGCGTTTCTATCCTTCAGTGTAGATAAGAGTACATCCTGATTCAGTTGAATTTCCATTTGCTACCATAATATTAGTTCTGATAAAAAATAACCAATATTTGGAATTGTTTTTTTATTTTCAGACTGATGATTTATAAATGCATTGGATGGTGAAGTGAAGTGTTCAAGTTTAACGGTTAATGAATAGTTTCATTTAAAATGACGGAGAAATCCTACACATAGAGTTGAAACAGCTGTTAAATATCAATCTTGAAGCAGTTGGAAATTCTTAGCTTATTTGGGAATATTCGAGTGGACTTTTGATTTGAGTCGGTACACAATGATTACGAATGCTTCAAGTAAGCTTTTCTTTGATTCTAAAATGAATATTCCTGCATTTTGCATAAATATACAATACTAGTGTATGCTGGTTAAAAATAGCAGGTTTTAATACTATGCATTTGAAGGAAGAACTTAAAGCAACAGATTCTCAAACCAAATCAGAAAGTCTATGGATTTAAATATAGCAGTTAAGAATCTACATATATACCTGAAAGCTTACGGTTTTAACTACCAGTATTTAAGGGAGATTCCCATTGTAATAACATAGGAGAAATTACACACAAAAATATATAAATTTATTTATTTACGGAGATACATGGCATTTTATTAAATATACAGTGTTGATTGATTATTGCTGAGTTAAAAAAGTAAAGAAAGACTCGTCGAAAGAGGTTGCAAATCCTAAAACTCTGTTGTTATTTCATTTGAATTCTAAGTACTAAATCTTCGAATTAACACGTTTCCTGCGATTGTCAAGCTGTTGCAAATTTTTTCTTCGTTACCATAGAAAAATATTACAGAACCTAACCTAAGTGACCTGCTGGTGGGTCACTTCGCAGGAAATGTGTTAATTTCGAGCGATGCACCAGTTGATCAGACCGCCTCAGCTTTTCTCCATCCAATCCATCACCTTATGTCCTGAGGTAT
>VCRD01002420.1:73991-88805 GCA_006783055.1 Trinorchestia longiramus | reverse complement strand
CTGAGAAACTTCAAGACATCTCAAGCTATGAACTTTTTTCCCGTTAAAATTGCCGCAACTTGGAACCAGCTGCCAGAAAACATATGTAGTTTCTGCTGGCACTGTGAACACATTCAAAAATCGTCTCGATAAATTTTGGACTACGAACCCCCCCAGTACTACATCCTACTAACTATGTCCCTAACTCCTTAAGGTTAATGTATGATTGAGATAAATGCTCGTGACATAAACGCCTGTGCGTGGGTGACATGTGTGCACACGACTAAATTGACTTACGTGGTTAAGGTGTACGTGCATGACTGATGGATTTACTTTTAGACGGCATGGGACTTCGGTATTGAACCAAGAATGGACCAAACGGCTCGTTCCTATTGCCTTATTCTATTCCATTCTATTCTATACCCTTACGTTTTTTTTCGAAGATTTATAGAAAAAATTTATAGTTTTATGTGCACGGAAAGTGATCAGAAGTGCATTAGGAAACACGTTAGATCATAGATTTGCGTTTAAAACAATCACAAATGCAACATTTTTCAGTTTACCACATCGTACATTTGACCAACCAAAATTGAATCAGATTTGTTACATTTCTTATTTGCTACCAAAAACATAAGGCTATATCTTTACGTTTTTTCGAAGATTTATAGAGAAAATTTATAGTTTTATTTGCACGGAAGGTGATCAGAAGTGCATTAGGAAACACGTTAAGATCATAGATTTGCGTTTAAAACAATCAGAAATGCAACATTTTTCAGTTCACCACACCGTACTTTCGACCAACCAAAGTCGAATCAGAAATGTTGCATTTCTGATTCTATAGCAAAAAATCCAAGACAGTTGTGCAAAAACTGATGCGTTTTTCGAGATACACATACGAATATATGCATACAGACAGAATTTCGTCCAATTTTAATTTTTTATGAACAAAAACAAAGCTATATCCTTACGTTTTTTTCGAAGATTTCTGGAAAAAATTTTTGTTTTATTTGCACGGAAAGTGATCAGAAGTGCATCAGGAAAAACGTTTGATCATAGATTTGCGTTTAAAACAATCAGAAATGAAACATTTTTCAGTTTACCACGTACTTTTGACCAACCAAAGTTGAATCAGAAATCTTGCATTTCTGATTCGTTAGCAAAAACTGCATGATAGTTGTGCAAAAACCGATGCGTTTTCGAGATACACGCACGAATATATGCATACAGAGTTTTGTGCAATTTTGAATTTTTATGAAATAAATTAAGGTTTACGTTTACCCTTACGTCTTTTTCGAAAATTTGAGGAAATAATTTTTCCTTTTATTTGCACAGAACGAGATCAGAAGTACAATAGGTAACATGTTAAATCGTAGTGTTGCAATTAAAACGAACGCAAATGCAAATTTTTCAGTTTAGCTGAGCATACCTATCACCAGAAGAAGTTCTAGATTCGCACACCAAGAATCAAAGACAGTTGTGCAAAAACTGACGTGTATTTCATGCTTTACCGACGAATATTTGCATACAGACGAAGTTCCGTAGGTATTTTTATCAGTGTGAAAAATGTACGCGTAAGTTCTGTATATATTCATGGAAAATATTTATTTCAATCACAATCCGTAGTAGATTATTAACACATTCTTGTTTATCATAATTTCAAATTAGTTAAATCTAAACCGTGGAATTCCTACTGAAACTATCCAGTATTACAATGTTCCCTCACTCAGCGCAGGTGTTACGTTCCAAGACCACCCACGATAAGTGAAAATCCGCGACGTATTGACGCTATATTCATTTTAACATCGTTTCATCAGGTGACGCAGTACCTGTCTTCGGTATGGGACGAAGTAACTTTCATCAGGTACAGGTACTTCCGCTAAAGGCGTTGGCTTCACAAATATTTTCGTACGAGTTATAAATATGGTCATGGGAAGTTGCTGAAGTTGCTGGCGCTGCTTCTTTGCCTGAATTAGCATGGGTTTTCCATGGAATTCCTGAACTACAACGAATGAACCATATTCGTATCCCAATCTTCAGCAAGTGTCTGAAGTTCTTGAGCCTTTGAGTACACGGTTGCAAGACGTTCAAGCGTTAAACCAACTTTTTCCTCTTCCTCAGCCTGTTGTTCTTCTTCCTCCTCTTCTTCTTCATCACTTGCTGACTTGGTCAGCTTACTCTAGATCTTCATTCATCAATGGTTGACCGTACACGTCAGGCAGGTCATTCACGTCTTCGGCAGTCCTATCACTAAAATCATCTCCACCCACTATTTTTGCCCGCCTCACAACTTTATCGACTGCCTAATAATGAATTTTATCGCAGCATTCAGATCTAGAGCAGCATTCTCTGGTTGGTCGCTTTCCATCAGTCAACCAATCGCGTATTCTTTACAATCTCACGTCGGCAAGTAGCGTCTAAAGCGGCCGCTGCGTAAATCCTACTGTTCGTTTTCGGTACATTCAGCCGCTGAGTAAACACGCTATTTACTGAGAATCGTAATTTTTCATGATTTATAATATTTTTTTACTATTAGAATTAAAATTTCCAATATATTTTCATACATTTTATCATCTTTAAATTCAAAATTCATCAAATATATACATTACTGTACAACACGTACTACGTATGGGCAGAACGAGTACCGCAGAAACCCGCGAAACAACGAAAATACTACGATAAATGTTTTCATTAATATTTTTTCAAACCCCGTGAAATAGCAAGTCCGCAATAAACGAACCGCGAAGTACAGAGGGAACACTGTACTATAATAAACAGCTCACTGTGAAATGAAAAAACAAAAAAGCCTCTTTTGTACTCTTCTCACACGACAACCCTCCTGATATAAAGAGAAATGCGCATGTGTACTTCATTTTATGTTAATATGGCTGCTATAGCCAAAAATCCGCAAATTCACACGAAATTTTTAGGCAGTTTCCTTCCATTAGATGCCTAATGTGAGTTATCATTTCACTTACAGTCGCATCGAATCGTTGATTTCGAAGTTTTGTCTGATCGCTCGAGCTATCGCACAGTAATTCTGAAGCAGGAAGTTTTCACAGTTTTGGTAGTAGGTAAACCGATCCTTGCGGTCATTTGCTAGCGTTACTCAGCGTTTCAGTACTGCCATATGTTGGGTATCCGTAACGGGTACGAGACCTCTACAACATAGCACGGTTTTACGGCGTGTTGAAGCGCAACACTATGGGTTAACAACAGCCACACCTCAGGTTTTAGTGAATTGAAGACTTTCTCTTTCTGGAAGACAAGTGCTCCAATGTATCGAATGCACTCTCGATGAAAGAGGAGCACTCTCATATCCAAGCTACACACTTGATGAGAGACGCGTACTCTCATATCCAAGCAACACTCTTGATGAAAGACGCGTACTCTCATATCCAAGCAACACTCTTGATGAAAGACGCGTACTCTCATATCCAAGCAACACTCTTGATGAAAGACGCGTACTCTCATATCCAAGCAACACTCTTGATGAAAGACGCGTACTCTCATATCCAAGCTACACTCTTGATGAAAGACGAGTAATTTTTTTTGTAACGGCTACACTAGTGCCGGAAGACAAATACTCTTGTAACGGCTACACTTTTGATGAATGGAGGCATGAGGCACGATAGCGTATGCATTTTGAAGTCAGTGTGTTAACCGTGGATTGACCTCCCCTTGCCAACACAGACAACCACACTCACCTTCCTCACCAACATAGACCACCACACTGACCTCCCTCACCAACATAGACCACCACACTGACCTTCCTCACCAACATAGACCACCACACTGACCTTCCTCACCAACATAGACCACCACACTGACCTTCCTCACCAACATAGACCACCACACTGACCTTCCTCACCAACTTAGACCACCACACTCACCTTCCTCGCCCACATAGGCCACGACGAAGTGCATGACTGAGAGGACGACCAGCACAAGGGCCATGAGGGAGGCCAGGACTTGACAGATGATGAGCGAGTGATGTGTATGACACACGTGAAGACGGTCGTTGTGCTTCAGTAACTCCTGCACCAGACATATGAAGATCACCAGCACTGCGAACAAACACCTTAATTAGACATGTTACACGAACAATTTTATTTCGAGAATGTTTATGCTTTATTTTTGTGGAACATGATTTTAAATTTAAATTGATCTGACAATACAACACAAGACGTTCATATTTTCTTCGTTTTAGAGTAG
Source organism: Trinorchestia longiramus (assembly GCA_006783055.1). Taxonomy (NCBI): domain Eukaryota; kingdom Metazoa; phylum Arthropoda; class Malacostraca; order Amphipoda; family Talitridae; genus Trinorchestia; species Trinorchestia longiramus. The sequence continues at coordinate 84,614 of VCRD01002420.1, read as the reverse complement.
TGTAAGTATACATACTAAAATTATTGGCATCGTGACCAATATTTATGTACTCCCAAGTAATGAACTCTCTCCCTCTGGCTGCCCATTACTCAAATAACTTGTTTTTATTTGAGAATTTTTTGACATAGATACAAATCTAAAGAATTAAATTAATAAAAACATTAAATTTAAGAAAATTAAATATCATAAAATAAAACTTCAATATTCCGCTCATATTAACGAGCGTTCAAAGAAAGATTACCTTTTCTTTTGGGACACCCAGTAGTAGTTTAGATATATAGATTACTGGAATGTACATAGAAGTACGGATATAAAGTGCTACAGGGCAATTAGAAATACATGGTACCTCGACATACAAATGTCCTAATGTGACACATTCTTCTACACATATAGAAGAACGTGAAGTGCATGCAGAACTATATGAAGTGCATAACATATATATGGATTATTGAAGTGTGGGTAGAGAAAGCGGAAATGAATGCAGACTCACCAGACACTGCAGCCCAGAGAGACGCTGCATTGTTATTGAAGTGGAAGTGAAAAGTAGCACCACCACTAATGCCGCCAGCTATGCCCACCACGTACAGGATCACGTTGAACACGTGCCACAATTTGCTCGTCGTGATGTCCGTCATTCTTAAACTATATTAACTTAATTCATAAAATTCACCTCTCTGGAGATTGAGATAGAAGCATGAATGAAGCAGGATGTATGTATGAGTTCGAGAGCAATTAAAGATCGTAGTTCAATATGCGCTCATCGCTGAAGATGTTCGGTAGAATAAGGATACAAGTTAAGTATAGTGCCCTCGGTTTATGTAGTACTCAGCTACCACCAGCTTGGTTGACTGGTGAGCAAACCCGCTTGCGATGCGGGAAGACCCGGGTTCGAAAACTGCAACCGCCGTACTCTGTTTGTGCTTGACCATCGGCGGCTAGAATTACGGCATGGAACTTGGGTATAGACCCAAGAATGGATCAAAAGGCTCGTGTCTAATGCATCATTCTATTTAACCACCAGCTTGGCCGACTGGTAAGCAAACTCGCTTGCGTTGCGGGAAAACCCGGGTTCGAGGCCCGCTGCCGCCGTGGTCGGTTTGTGTACGACCATCGGCGGCTAGAATTACGGCATGGGACGTGGGTACCGACACAAGAATGGGTTAAAAGGCTCGTTCCTATCGCTTCATTTTATTTTATTCTGTAGAGTGCACTGTTACTATGTTTTGCTAATCAAGAACGAATGTACTAGAATAAGACATTACTAAAACGAAACTTCAATCACACATACAAAAAAGCGACCGATGAATTATGAGATAACCTAACTGAGCCAAAAACAGAGTTCTACAGATAGTGTTTTCCAATCAATGGTAGGTAATACAACAGCAGGCATGCGTGATATTAGTATCATATTGTCCGCTTCGACTTTCAATGTTTAAATTCACACACTGTGAAATCAATAAATTCACACTCTGAATATAGAAATCCTACATCACACGTAATTAACCCTTTCGGTACTGACGGCATCTCTGGTAGCCGCAGTCATTTTTCGCCTATTAAGATGCAGAGCAACACGTGTGTCTGTGCAAACGCTGGTAGGGCAGTGCAAGCTACAGTTTGATCAGGACAATGCAGTGACCGTAAAACATCACAAAGCATCTTTTTTTAAATTTGATGTTAAATATGTTGAAAAAGGTTCTGATATTTGCATCATGGTCCCGAAAGGGTTAAGAAGCTAGGGTCCAAAGAGGTGCAAGACCTTCAGCAAGAGCCACGCTCTTACCCCGTATAGTACTGTGAATTCCCTAATTTAATCATAAACAATAAGCATGAGAGATACTTGTCAACAAATACAAAAATTTGTTAGCTGTGTAACCATTTATGAGACCATTACCTGTTTAACATTCACTGATAAGTGGTAAGAAAATATCGGGGTTGGACATGGGTTAACTCAAACCAATTCACATTGAAAAATACGGACAAATGCAATGATTTGACAGCCACTATCATACAATACACATTCACAATGTGTGTAGATGACATAAGCTGCTCTTGTTTACTTTTAATAATTCGCCATTTTTACTCTTCCAAACACCAAGGACACATGCAATTTACAAGAACATTTCAAGATTCAAGGACAAGTAATTTCTTTCACGGACCTTTCCAAAATTTTAAGGACGTGGGGCAACCCTGCACCAGCAACCATACCTACAACATTTCAAGTTATATTATTGACTCAATTTCAGAAATTTTGTTCTCAAAATGCGGTTATACTCGTGGACTACTATAACCTAGGTTATAGTAGTCCTTGACTCGTACCTACATGGCTACACAGACATTGCACTGCAATGCAATACTCAGCATATTTATTTAGTTACATCCAGCTTACAACGCATCACAGATCGATACACCTATACAAAACCACATACATATAAGACCACTTCCCCCCTCCCAGCTCCGGTAGCCCAGGGATCGCAGCTTCCCTCAGGTCTAGCGCAAAATAAACAGCTCTCAAAATCAGGGGTTCTTACACTGGTCCAGTTCTAGATATTTAAGCTTCACATCAACACTTTTATTTTAGTGGAACTATTCAACATGACAACCCAAGAGATTCGATTAGTACTTTCCCACGTCTATTTAAATTCATCATATTTATAAACAAAGTATGAGAATTTGGGTTTGATTTCAAGTAGTAATGAATTACATCTTTTGTATTTAAGAAAATGGATGCTAAGTCATCATTTAGTGAACCAGTTTAAGAACCATGAACTGCTACGAACTGAAATGTCGCTTGTCAATATGAAAAAATTGTAATATCAGGTCGTCACATAAACTATGTCTCAATTTTAAATAAGAAAACAGAGATCAAATCTTAAATGGCAATGAAATTTTAACATCAATATGATTTCCATGATTATCTAGGACTTTTTCAATCTATTCAAGACTTTTTATTTTCTTCATTAAAACTGAACAGTTTCACAAAGAAAAATTCTAAAACGTCAATTTCACCTTTTTCATGATATTCGAGATTTTATCTATCAAAATGATTTTGTGAACTACGAAACAAATAGTCTGAACGGATAAGGTCAGGGAATTCTTCTACTGAAACGGTATGATCTTCAAGTGATGCCACATGGAGCTTATCATCAAACTCAATTGGACATCCTGTTCGGTGTCCATCTTCAATGAGAAAATCTCCACTTCGAAATTTACAAACCATCTGCAAGTTGTTTGATTCAGGCACTCTCCTCCATAGGCTGAGAGAATAGTCCGAGTCGCTTCAGCTGAAGAGTTCCCTTCCCAAACTCATATCATCAAGTGACCGAAATGCTCCTAAGTATTTTCAAGCTTAAAGGTTCAGATTAAGTGAAATATTAATTAAATAATTTTGAAAAATAAAATTTCCCTTGGCTAAAAACAAATATTACATGATACCCTAAGACAATCAACTGCTAAATTTCAAAAAGGGCTAAAATCAGACATTAGTTATTGGATAACCTGATACATTAAACCAGTTCAATTTTAGTAAGGCAATTCAATTGCAAAGGAAATACTTTATTATTCAATAAAAAAGGACGTACTATGACAGCATGGTATCATAGATACACACAAAGCAACTTAGTTCTCAAATCAGAGAACTCAAAACAAGGACAAGTCATTTGGAGCACGAGTTCATTTTAGTGAGCTGTAGATCTGACGCTATAACCCCCGTGAGGCATACAATACAAACATCATCCATGAATAATTAAAAGGGAACGTAATTGAATCAACAAAGTTGAAACGGCTCATTTAATGCATGAGGATTTAAAAAGTGTGGGTTAATTATAATTCCAACACTACGTTCTCAATGCATAGTGTGAACCTAAATAAATAGGACTATTAAATCCAATTACCTTCACTGTCACATAAAAATGCATTAGAAATTTACAGTTATGAAAGAAAATTTATGTACACACAACTATATCAGGAAGAATAAAAAAGGCAGTTGGAAAATCTTGACATCAACATATATTGCGAATGGACATTACAATGCACAGCGATCAGAAACGTACTTTCAGCGAACTGTCCTTTACCCCTGGCAGAGAAGTAGAATTTAACATGAATAGATGAGCGGACTTTGTTAGTTTGATTTGCTGTATTCTAACAGTCGTAACTGCGAGAACGGCAGTTCTACGCCCGTAGGTCTACTAAATTCCAGATAATAGAACAAGAAAATAATTAGAGAAGACAATGATTAAAAAATAAAGCAATAATTCAAGAATAAGCCAATAATTAAAGAACAAGACAATAATTAAAGAGCAAAGCAATTATTAAAAAACAAAGCAATAATTAAAGAACAAGAGAATAATTGAAAAACAACACAATAATTCAAGAAGACAATAAGAAGAAAAGACAATGGTGAAGTCAGTGACAGTTGCAAGCATCACTCACCCGCTACGACAGCAGACCCACAACTGCACAAGGCTACGTGAAAAAAACCGTACACAAAAATCGTTGACTACGAAAAACTCGACAGATTTAGAATTAAATTAAAGCAACAACATACAAAATAGACAATATAATATAATAGAAATATCGTTAATGTCCGCGCACACACACTACTCATGAGGAAATTCTTTTCGCAATTAGTCATTTAGTGGCACAAGTGATGGAGCAGCGAGTCAGACGTATACTACCCACATTGCATGTACTCAGTATCAGAAAATATGAGCGAAAACCACGGCTAAATAAATAAATGCCCAAATACACACCCATGGACGGAAAAAATCGATTGCTCACAAAATAAGTCGTAAAATTCAAACGCTAAAACATTCGAAATAGGCGTCATCACGATGGCGACTTCGACCGTATACGTGTACAAGATGAAATATTTGTCATAAAAATACATATAACTTCAAGGTTCTCTATGTAGGTCTGTCCAGCGTACGCATCACAAACGCACGTTGTTTCACACCCTCATAGTCTTTTTCTGGTACGTTCTTGTTCTATTTCTGGAGTAGCTGCATTTTGATAACACAAGGTAAAATGCAAATTACGAGTATTGTTATCTAAGCATCTACTTAAAATATCACAACGATTTGAATTTCAATTAATTAGTGGCACAAGCATATATCTCTATGCATACATTTCTCGTGGACACCTTTGACCATTGAGAGTAGTCTAGAGTGTGCATTCGCCCTCATATCGGAGTGAAACAAACTAATCTTTGCTTCAGTCAATTATAGGATATTTTTGATCAAATCTGGAATGGATAGTTTGAAGTTTCGCGAGAAGTATAATGAAATTGACTGAATATCCTCAACAACGATAAATGACCTTTCACTGAACAGAATTGAGGTACACACAAAAATAAGGGCCATCCAAACAATTGGGCCTTTGACTCTTGCACAATGAAGCTCATCATTCAATAAAGCTAACTGCGCCTAATTAAATACTACACACCTTTCAATTCAATTACTCCTGTCAAAAAATACTAAAAGTAACACGCTTACATATTCTAAGTTCCACAGTCTACATTAGCTACATATATTTTTCTTGCTATCAAGAATATATTACTTTAAAAATTCAGGAATGGGCTTCGACGATTTTTATAATTCATGCAACGAACGATTAAACAGAAAAGCGATTACTCGCGCTTCACATATGTATAACTTTCCAATCTATCAACTCCCCTGTTAGAATAGAGTTAATAGCAAACACCACAGTAAGCACACCTGCAGTAATTCAATAATTATAAGGGAAGTCATGACAAAACAAAACCACTTCAGACATGACATTACATATAGAACACATTTCGATGGGGAAACAGACAAGAAGTTGAGTTGTAAGAAGAGTGTTGAACTGTTCAGAGATGTATCTAAACGTGTCTAAAAACGCATCAATATCATATGATTAAACTCGGAAAGAATTAAAATAGGCTACCGCTTCACATGCGGTAACCTGCTATGTTAAACCCATTAATTCGTGCAAGGCGATTCAATAAGGAAGTACTGATTATTTTGTTTTTCAATAAAACAAGACTGGACTATGATACAGCATGGGATCAGAAATACGGGTGAGTCAATTTAGTGCTCAAATCGGACAACTCAAAAAAGGAACGTCCTTCGAAGCACCAGTTGAACACAACTGATCATCTGAGTACTTGTGGTAGCGAGTATTGCTAGTCCCATAACACCAGCACGATAACTGCCGCCAATAATCCAGCAATGCTACAGAAATAAGCACACATGCGAGGTTAAGAGCACCAGATACTATGAAGATTTTACGAACAACTTGTTATATTGAGTTCTCAGAAAATTCTCGAATTGTATGTATTGGATTTTTCGTCAGCAAATCTTCCTAAAAAGTACAGAGCCACCCAGTCAGAGTAGAAACTATCGTTTACGACAGCAATAGAACAAACCCCGAAAATAAATAAACCTGATCCGCCGATCACGAATCTGAAAGTTATTTTGCAAATTCCCAAGACTACGGTAATTTACCATGCACATAGAGACAACCTGTTGGATGAGTTAGAGGCAAAGTTAAGCTGATAGTAACGAGACTGTTTTGGAGACCAGGAAAACAACCTATTACCATCTTAGATAGTTGCAGACAAACAAATCTAGCTCTTAAAGCCAGACACATTAGCAGATACACCTACACGAAAACGCTTCGAATTGAGGGCCGCTCTATGCTCATCAACATACAAGAGAAGCGAGAGACGCTTATCTGACAACGGCACGAGCTCTTTGGCACCCGAATTCAGCGTCATAAAATTCACATATAAAATATTGAAAGTCGTCACCCACATTAAATAACACAAAAAGTTATTTTTAAAATAAAAATGAATTGTAAAATATTGTATAATGTACAGAAAGACGGGTTTCTTAGTTCTCTTACTTCGTCATGCTGATGTTAAGGAAAGCGTACGACCAACTACCTTCTAACGTATAGCTCTCTTGTATAAACTGTTCAGTTGCCATGCTGGATCGAGCTTACACTGACTGAAGGTGGTAGCTCAATGTCAGCTACACGTAGCACTGTGAATGAAGGTTCAACAGAGGAAGGATGAACACACAGCATATCACAAACACGCAAGATAGCTAGAAAATCAAAAAAGGTAATAAAACTGCACGCACAAAACAATGTATGATACGGCATGCATGCATACATAACAACATACGAGAATGTTGAGGAAAATAATAAGGTAAGACCTAATCCCCGAACACTCAACATAAATGAAACAAATTGAGGGCAGCCTTGGGGATTAAAAACAATGCAATAATTAAAGAACAACACAACCCCATAGGATGACAAGCAAGTAACAAGCACCTCTAGCATCCACAATAGCAAAGTGAGCGCTTGAAGTTGCAGAATCTCGTCGTTTGAGGGCACAGAGAAGACGCCCCACAAGGACTTTTGAAGTTACGAGAGCAAAACATGTCTCACAGTGACGAGGGATTTAAATTAATAATGAATTTACTAATTGAAAATCAAAGGTAAGAAGTTTAGATGAGCAATGAATTAACTCGATGGAAGCCAAAGCACTGAGCTATAATTTTGCCTCCTTCAGAAGCCATCAAAACTAGCGTCCTGCACACCTGTAATGAACCACATGTGTACTTAGACTGAGCAATGAACCATAACCTTAATTTGAGAAAATCAAATGTGACTTAGTTTATTAAATAAAACTAGAGGAAGTTCAATAACTTTATGCGACTTAGTAGTAACTATTCTAAATTGTCACAGAATGAGTGCTGCCATTTCTGAGAACGAAAACCGAATAACATCAACGGCACGGGGTGATAAGTCTTGCACTCACTGAAGATGAAGAAAGTATACATTTGTGCGTATCCCATACTTACTTGAATTTCTAGGCGTGTTTACATCAACTAAAAGAGATGAAGTACCTGACGAAAGCTACTGCCAAACAACTGGTTTTCTCGTTGGCTTGACGGAACAGACAGTAATTCGAAACAAAATGCTTTATATTACGTGTCGAATCCACAGTAAAAAGATCCTAGATTTGAGCTGCACTGCACTGCCTGTAACTCCTACAGATCCAAAACTTAAATTATTACCAGGAATGAACTCAAAAAACAGTGCCAGGATTCTTTGTGAGAATGAGATACTACGCAGCTGTGAAGCAGAAATTCCTTCAGACCACCATGCATTCAGTCAACATCTTCAGATAACACGAACAAATGTTCAACCCAGACATGCATTACGAATGAGATGCCACGTTCGAAATAACACTCACTACTTAATTTTCTTTAGGGATGAGACACTCGTTGGCCGTAGGACTGCAGCCAGGGTATTCCTTCAGGTTGGGGTTGTTTAGGTCACCGTGTCCTTTCTTGGAAGCGCCAGCACTTCCCTCCAATGACAGAGGTTCTCCTGTATTCTTCACACATGCGCACCGAGGTTTGGACTTACCAGTCATATAGAGCTTACGAGGAACACCCACCCACGACCTCTCCACACCTCCGCTGCTCACAGTGAAGTGGGGTAACTTGGTATTCAAGTTACAAAAACAACAAAGAAGTAACCTTAAAATCTAAAGTCAGGAGGGTAGATCAGAAAGGTTTGGACTGGCAAGCAATGAAGAACTTGTAAGAGACACTAACGCAAGATCTTCCTGCACTTCCACTACTCAATGTAAATAAAAGTGATACCCTTCCTCCTATCCTACTTTACTTATGGTGCCTTTGTATGATTGAGGTACCCGTGCGTGATTGATGCCTCAACTTTAGACGGCATGGGACTTGTGTAGCAACACAAAAATAGACCACTCGGATTGTTTCTGTTACCATGTATCAATGATACCAAAACAGCACAGAATTAAAATGAAAGTCCAAAGTCAGGATCTATGTAGATCATCGATGCCAGATAAATAAGAAAATGGTATGTAGACTATAATTTTGAAAAAGCAAGGGAATGGTGGGTAGGGAAATATAGTAATTTTACTAAAAAGCTACAAGAAACAAGTACGCTAGCTTGGGTCTGAGGTGATGGTGTGCGAGTTTGGATTTAAACTGAGACAAAAACAGAGAAAGGAGAGGAAGAAGGAATATGCGAAAGAGGAAATATAACAAAAGAAAGAAAACTCTTAACGAGAAAATGGGAAAATTAAAGATGAGCCGAGCAGAAAAATTGTAAAGAAATAACAGAACTAAACACAAATCATCAATACAAAAATGTCAACACAGTAAAAAAAGTGGATAGGGAATGAGAAAACATGAAGAAAAACAGAAAATTACGTGGAAAATTAGTATGAACAATGAAAATGAATAAACAGTGTGAAATAAAATGATGTAAGAAGTTTGAAGGATGAAAAAGCAAACATATCAAGAAATTGCAAAAAAATGGGATATGAAGAAAAAAAGGAATACAGACAATGAGGTAAATAGGGAGAGAATAAGGATAGAACAGAAAATCAAGGCTAAGGCTGCATGAATGGAAGAAATTCCGTTTCTAAAATATGCAGTTTCGCAGTCAAATATGAGAGTTGCATCAACATTATTTTTTCAGAATTTTGATATGATCAGACTATTGTCCTCAAAGAATCATGTTAGTACCAAGAAATTATCATTGATGCCATTCTAAACATTTTTCCTGATACATCAACATGAATTGACAAGCTTAAAAGACGAGTTTATTATGCTTTGTTGCTAAAAATGATTCAATAGGAAAACTCCAGTTTCTACCTCATCACCTACTCTGTTCTCATGCTAAAATTCCGATACCTGAAACCTTGTGTGACTATCCGAACCATTTTTTTAAGAAAGTTAAACATTAATAATTAATGAGTGATAACTTTCTATATCGCACATACACGACTACCCTCATCTCAAAATATCGTGAAACAAAAAGGGGTGATTGTTGTACTAATTATGCAATTTTACATCCTCTACCTTAAATTGACAGTTGCAACCAACAACGTCCCTATAGTCACCCGCCACTACACGAGTTTCACGACAATTCTGTATTAGATATACACAGCTCACATAAATCCCTTGCTTATTACTCAATCCATTGAGAAAATTACAATCACAGGCAGATTAATTTCCCAATGTGATAAAAGAAGACCAACAAAATACTATTATATTTTTTGTGGCACAACAAACTAAGAATCTGTTTTCATCAAGTCTATGTCAAGGACATGAAACAAAATCAAACCAAATAATACCTCTTCCTGGTACACCACACCCTGGAGCCTCTGTCCTGGTTCCACTCGGTGTTGCAGGGCGGGAAAATCTTGTAGGCATCATCATCCTTCTCCTTGTTCAGCCGTGCCTCCTCCAACCAGCGGTCCACATCCAGCTTATACTGAGTCTCTGCTCCAGTTGCTGTGTAGTACCGGCCTGCCAACTTGCCTGCAATTATACATCTTTGTAGTACCGGCCCCTCAACTTGCCTGCAATTATACATAGTTGTAGTACCGGCCAGCCAACTTGCCTGCAATTATACATACAGGGTGTCCCAGAAGTAACTGACCCTTTTGATTTGCTAATAAACCGAAAACTATTAACGCTAGGATATTAGAATAGAATAGAATGAGGCTATAGGAACGAACCTTCTGGTCCATTCTTGGGTCGGATAATTACTTCGATAATTATTCGGTTGTTTTACCCAAGTCCCATG
>VCRD01002420.1:47270-73867 GCA_006783055.1 Trinorchestia longiramus | reverse complement strand
ATAGTTGAAATACCGGCCCCTCAACTTGCCTGCAATTATACATACAGGGTGTCCCAGAAGTAACTAACCCTTTTGATTTGGTAATAAACCGAAAACTATTAACGCTAGGATATTGAAACTTGTTCTATTCGAAAGAAAAACCTTTCTATAGCACAATAGGATACTTGGTATCCTATTTACGAACCAGCTTGACATTTGTGTTTTGCTTCATTGCAAACCCTTAATTTTCATTGTCTCCATACAGCAAAGAAGAAAGAATAAAATTTTTGCAAGTCTACACACGGACAATGTCAACAACAGAAGTGCAACGTGATTACAGAAATTATTTCAGAACAACAACCAATCCTTCGAAAACCCAATTAAATCGGTGTATCGAAAATTTACGGACACAGGAAATGTTAATGATAAACAACGATCTGGAAGATTAAAATCAACTCGAACTGAAGCTGTAATCGAGAGAGTTTCTGCAAGTATTACAGATAATCCTAAAGCCTCCATCAGAAAACGTTCAACTCAATTATCCATTTCCCGATCGACATTACACCGTATTCTTAAAAAAGACTTGAAGTTATATCCTTACAAAATTAAATTAACCCAACAGTTATTGCCTAATGATTATCACAGTCGTGTTAATTATTCCGAATCATTTATTCGTTTATGTGAGGATGCCTCTTTCATCGAAACCATTATCTTCTCTGACGAAGCTCACTTTCACTTGTCTGGCCATGTAAATGGACACAATTCTAGAAATTTGTGCGATGAAAATTCAAGAGAAATTCAAGAAAGGCCGCTGCATTCTCTTCGCGTAACGGTGTGGTGCGGGATAACTGCTTCCAATGTGATTGGCCCATACTTTTTTGAAAATAATGATGGCGCAACAGTAACAGTTAATGGTGAAAGATACCAAACTATGATTAGCGAATTTCTAATTCCTGAAATTGAGAGACATGGCCTACGCAATACTTGGTTTCAACAGGATGGAGCCACGGCCCATACAGCAAGAGAAACGATGACATTGTTAAATCATTCCAAATCATTTGATTTCACGGTTTGGTAACATTCCTTGGCCCCCTCGTTCTCCAGATTTGACCCCATGCGATTTCTTCTTATGGGGCTACCTGAAGTCAAGGGTTTATGTAACAAATCCAACAAATCTGCAAGAACTTAAAAACAACATTTGTTCTGAAATAAGACAACTATCGTCTGATACACTAAGGAGCGTTATGGAAACGACAAAGAAACGAACCCTAAGTTGTCAAAACAACCATAACCATCATTTAAAAGACATAATATTCAAAACCTAGTTCTAATAAAGCATAAAAAGGTTTTTCTTTCGAATAAAACAAGTTTCAATATCCTAGCGTTAATAGTTTTCGGTTTATTAGCAAATCAAAAGGGTCAGTTATTTCTGGGACACCCTGTAGTTGAAGTACCGGCCTGCCAACTTGCCTGCAATTATACATAGTTGAAGTACCGGCCTGATAAATTGCCTGCAATTATACGTCTTTGTAGTACCGGCCTCCCAACTTGCCTACAATTATACATAGTTGAAGAACCAGCCTGCCAACTTGTCTGCAATTATATATTCTGTAGCACTGGCCTGACAACTTGCCTGCAGTCTTGCATTTCTGTAGTACTGATATATTTTTATATACAATTGCTGCCAATATCCCTTTGTGAGTACTGCTTTAGTCCAACAGCTTATGTACCATCAAAAACACTCAGGCACATCTCATTGACTGTCTAGCTTATTGCTTTACTGTTAAAAATTTTAATAAGAAGCCACTGGTATGATTTTAGTTATCTATTTACAGTAAATATTACATGAATACCAAATTGCTGAATCACAAAAAATTGTTAATTGCATTTAATTTTACCAACTAGTAGTAAAGTTATTTCTAAATTTTAAAATCTTCCAGTATTAACTAGTACCTTCTCGAACATGAGCAAAAAAAAAGCCACGGCTATCGGATACCATCAAAATATTAAATTTGACATTTTGGAGAACTGCTGCGCAAACCCTACGCATATTTTAATAAATGTTCAGAATATCTTTCATAAGAAACTTCAAGCACTGGTTTGAGCTCAAGACATTCCATGCACATAACTCCTCACCAGAGCTTTATAAATATTGGGACACCCTTTAATCTACTTACATATGTAAATAGTTGAAATAAACATAGTTAATTTGACTTGAAAACCTACTTTTGAAAATAAAATGACTACACACATATTTCATACAAAACACAACCCAAAAAAGTCAAGCATTCAATCAGAGTGTTCTAGCCAAACCTAACAATTTGCACTACAATACCTTGCAGGTAGGTAGGTAAGACTCACCCATGTAAGGGTAGTCCGAGTCATAGAAGGTACTCCAAGTCTTGATGCCCAGCAGGTCTTGACTTGATAACCCCTTTATGTCGTCTGTGAGGCCTGCATCTTCAAAGTTGCCAGTAACAAATGCACGAGATGCATCACGACCTAAGAGGATCACAAATACACAAATGGCACATGAGACACATCACTGAAATTCTCCACAAAGATTAGAAATACATGGGCACTTTAAACTGTGATACATAAAACTGGTAGTTATTTAAATTACATGGTCAGTATATTTATTAAAACCGAACATGAAAAGAATCACCTAACCAGATAAGTAGATCATACTTTTAAGAACTTATTCCTGTTAACTGTTTTATAATCTGCACACATACATACAAGCAGTCAATGGTTGCAATGGTAAAATAGCAATGATACACAAATTATTACTAAGACTGAAAATTACTCACAAGTTCAAGTCATTCTCTATATCAGTAAAAAATGTCTTCTAATCAACTTCATAAAGAAATACACTTCACTTATAAAATAAATACAATCATCTCACTTTAGAATTTAACAAAGCATAGGAATAATTCAATTAAGCAATGCATATAAATAATTATGTAAATTTATATTTCAATTATGTACAACTGTAAGTAATCATATTTATATCCCTTTATAATGCAATCAAATGATGCATGCACATAATTAGACAATGTAATACACTAATTCATAAATACCCATAATTATGTTCCTTATTTTTTAGTGGTTCAAAATATTTCAATTTTAAAATAAAACAGCATTGAAGATCTCACCTGCAAAGAACTCATATCCTCCACCAGGGCCATAGAATTTCTCTCCCTTCTTCACATCATAGACTTTCCCAAGGAATGCCAGGTACAGGCCCTTGCTACCAGGCTTCCCTGAGTATTCCTTTAATTCTTCATCAGTAAAAATCCTCTCAACACTTTCTTTAATTCCATCAGCTTTTCCAGATTTAGCTTCCTTGACAGTAGAGCCACTGATTGTCTTGTCACTCTGTTCACTTAAAATTTTAAAGTAAGGTGCAACAGTAGCATGGATGTTCTTCCATATTGGATACCCATTAGTTTTTATTTTTTCTCTAATATCCTTGAAAAATACATTGCTCTTTGTGACAAACAGCTGCACTCGAGGATCACTCAAAACTCTGTCTAGAGAGCTAGGAGAGTACTGCTGCAGCAGCACTGCTGATATGGCTATTCCAATAGCAAATATGAAGGAAAGCTTTATCAAACCCATCACTCACACCAAGAGTGTAGGCCTACAAAGCAAACAGAATCTGATTAGGGTAAAAGCATGAGGAAACTAAATAAATATGAATTTTGATTACAAGTAATAGAAGAATTAAAGTAAGATAATAATTCTAGCAGCATACATCTGCTTTAGCTCTCTTCCATCTTCATTATCACTTATTTAACAACTCTTACATTTTGTGCTCATTAACCTTATAAAAAGTTACTATCCCTAATTTTAATATTCTTGATGGATATTAATTCTCACTGAATTAGGAAATGCACTATTCATGTGATTTACACTGACACATAATATTAAGTACAGAATCTTGGAGAAGTTTATAAATACATATTCATTAAAACAAAGATTATGGACAATTACAGAAATGTATGTTTTCTTGATATGCTGGTGCTTTTTGTAGTCTAAAGATAAAATTTTATGCAATCACAATGTTTTGTTTCATGCCCAATACCAAAAGCTTTACCCTGTTCAGCAGCACCTCCAACTTTTCAAGGTCTCCTCCATTCCATGCCATAACATTTATGCTAAACATTATGCTAGGTAGTGCAACATATTTCCAAATTCTTCTGACACATTCATAAGTATTTGCTCTATATTTGGACACACTGCTTAGTCTTCCCCACCACTGCATAGCTTTTACCACTTTCTCACCTTTTGCTCTTGCACATCCATCTTCACTCAATATACATCCCAGGTACTTATATTCCTTAGTTCTGCCTATCTTAACTTCTCCAATATTCCACTATCTTTTTCAGTCTCACCACCATTCATCACCATGACTTTACTTTTATCTCCTTCAAATTTCACCTTAAAATCTCTAGTTTATCCATCCACAATCTCCAACATCCTTTGCAGTTCCTGCTCTGATTCACTAACCACAACAATGTCATCAGCATACAGCAAACAACTCGGTTTCTCTTCTTCAACTTTCAGTCCAAAACCACTCATTCTAAGGCAGACTGCTAATTCTTCTCTATATAGGCCTAACAGTAAGGGAGACAGGGTACAACCCTTTCTCACTCTACACCTGTCCTGTCACTAAATCTCCCAGCTGGTATACTGCACATATATTCTCATACAAAACTTTCCACAATGTTCACTATCTTCTCACTCAAACCAATTTTTCCTAGCAAGTCTAGCAACCTCCTATGGTCTACTCTATCATAATCATTCTCAATATCAAAAAATGCAAGATACACCATCTTATTTTCCTTCCTCTTTCTTTCAATTATTTCATTTAACACAAATAAATTATCTTCACATCTATCTCTCCTAAAACCATTCTTTTCTTTCTGCATTACTTTTTGTTCTTCTACCACACATTTCATCCTTCCATTTAGGATTCCACAAAAAATCTTACTGTGTCAGCCAGATCAATAGGCCTATGATTTTTTAGTTCTTTCATACTCTTATGTCCACCCTTATGCAATAAAACTATACTACATTTATTTCACTCATCTGGGATTTTTTCACTCCTCCATATCTCATCAAACAAACATCTCAACATTTCAATTATACTCCCAACACTATGCTTATAGAACTCATATGGAATTTTATCAAGGCCACTTACCTTTCATTTCACTTAGCCACTTGAATTTCATCAGGGCCACATTCTAGATTGCCTGGCATCAAATCTAAATAAAGTCAAAGAATTACTACATGGAATTGTTTTATTATTTTAGCAGACATGTATTAAAAATGCTTGGCTACTGTATCGGAGGGTACATAACAAGAACAAGTTTCTAACTTTCGTGCAGAAATTACTAAGTCCCTATTCAAGACTAGTGAAACCGCTCATGTTCTGGCCAACATACGAGAGACGCTGAAAGAGGTAATGCTAGACACTATCGCTTCTTACATAACGTTACCTTGATCAAAAAGAAGCTGTTGATCACCTTTTCGTTTGAAAAAACTGGAAAGCAGAAAGAAAATTTATTTGAATGCTACCCTTGAGGCATGAACGGACAACACTACCACCGTCCACTGCAGCAACATAACACATGTAAACAGTAAACACTGGAAACTGGCGACAGCAACTCTGGAAGTGACGATTGAAGAACGCGTTGTTACTTTCGTTGTGAGTTTTTTCCATATAAGATGACCAGAATTTACAAAAGAATATGAGAATAACGTTATTTCTCACAAGATTTACATGTGAAATATGTATATCCTAAATTAAATGTATTTTAGAGCATGATATATAAGATGCAATACAGGTCGAACATTCTTTAACCCAACAAAGCTATTAAATTTTATTACTTTATTGTTGTACTATTTAAACACCAATGTTTATAAAGAATCTGCGTAATTTTTTTAGAATGAACGTTTAAAGATTCTAAAAAGGATTACCAATGATGGTACAAATTCCGTCTTGGGCAGCAGTTAAATAAATTGTGTTTAAATACATATGTGTATTTGAAAATGTATTTTCAAATACATTGACAAACGTGTATTTAAACGAACCTTGAAAAGAGTTTGAACGTATAACCACGACACTTGAAACTCGTTCAAACGTCGTTCTAGTAACGCAATTGCTCTCTGGAAACGTCCAACCGTCCCCACTCCCCACTCCAGAATCCAGACTCCACAGCTGATAGCTTGACAAGCAGTTGATGAGTTTTCAAGATGGGTTGTGGGACTTAATCTAAAACTTTAGTTCACGGCGTACGTACTAGCTATTGTTAAGATGGCCTTTAAAAGTTCTATTTCATGTTCCTCGCCCTCTTTAAGTACAGACAATACAGAAAAGATGCCAGTGCACCGTATTTTTGATGGAAAATATTTTAAAATGAAAGAACAATTTTGTGTTAAACTCAAGTGTGAGTGCATGCTGTGTAGCCAAACGATCTCAGCCGCCATTAACAGTACAACGAATCTTCTGCAGTCATTCCTCATATGCACTCTGCTAGACAAGTGTGATTCTCACACCTTTACTTGACATCTATACTATTTAGTATTATAGTTTATTTACTGCATATCCTCCTCTCCGAACATTTAGTGTTATGGTTGATATACATATTACAAGTAACACCTACAGGCGGAAAATATTAGTCTTTCCTTTACTAAAAATAGAAAAGAGCAGCACTGTGTTTCAATGTAAACAATTTCTCAATGAGTAAATTACTATCTGCAATTATTGTGTCCTTGTTTTAGGCTAAAACAATAAAATAATAATTGTTATTGCTTCAGCTTTGTATAGGTGACTACATTTTATAACCAATTAGAATTAACTATAGTTACTACTGTGCAGATTGATGAAAAATGTCCGAGTCGCATGAGTGGAGCATTAGCCTGAAGTCGTATCAAGGGTGAACACTCGTACATCAAAATTGCCGAGCAATTAGAAGATATCTCCAGCTGTTACAACCTCCTCGTCACCAAAGTTGTCAGCACTGTAACAGATAATGGGTCAAATTTTTTTAAAGCTTTTAAAGAGTTTGGATCCGTACTATCGCAGGTGATCAACTCAGTGACGGTAAAGCTACCAAAGAAGAGGAGACAGAGGCAGATGAAAATGAGTTACAACTCGTCGCTCCGGAAGAAGACACCAAAATTTATGATGTCAACAGCTCTGATTATGAAATCTAGTTTACGTTGTGTAACCATGTACGCTCTGCTTCTCACATCCTAAGTCTTGCAGCCACCACCACCGATGCCAAAAATGTGCTCAAAAATAATGAATTTTTAACGATTAACCATGCTACAATGAGTAAATGTTCAGCCTTCTGGAACAAGCGTGGTCATTCAAAATCAGCCGAGATAATAAAAGGAGTCCTCAACTGTAGTCTGAGGCTTCCATGCACTACGAGATGGCATTCAATCCAAGACGGCTTAACTCAGTTACTGCAACACAAAGATAAGCTCTATGAACTTATAACGCACTAGAGCTCCCAACCTTGAAAAATTCAGAAATAGAATTCATTGATGAATAGATTTGTGTTTTAGGGCCCATCGCTACTGCAATTGACCACCTGCAAGGAGAAAAGGTCATTTTCTACGGACATTTCCTGCCTCCCCTTTTTACTGTGCAAAATAAACTCAATGAACGAAAGTTAAAGCAGTTAAAACATTGTGTCCCGCTCTTACTGGCAGTTTTTCAGGGCTTTCAGAAAAGGTTTCAAAAATACCTTAAGTTAGTTGATGAACCAGACGTTCATGACAATATATTGGCAGCTACCACTCATCCTTACTTTAACACGTTGACTCCGAAGTGGTACATATGTGTACCACTTAGGTTCTGTAATTTTTTCAGATCCTTCTAGTGACCATGCGTACAAAGTGAAGTTTCACACCAATCAGGCAATCGGAGCCAACGTGTTAAGTTGCGATGGGTGGATATCAACAAAGCGTGAGACCGTGGGAGCAAGATAACTTCACTGATAAATGACCTCACAATTTCTGCCTCGATATTTCAGTCTGTAAGTTCTGCCGATGCTACAGAGGAGGCAAACTCGACGTCGTCCGATGAGTAGGTACTTAGGCTTCGAAAAGAATTCTCAGTAGACATGCAGGTTATGACGTATCTCAACGACAGTGACAAGAGAACATTGAAAGCTTGAAACGGCATCCTCTTATTCTAAAATTGTTTCTTCGTTTTAACACAACTTTGCCGTCTTCTGCTTCGGTGGAGAGGTTATTCTCTCGTGCTGGCTCAACGTTAATCCCCCATATAAATAAACTTAGCGACAAAACTGTTGAACAGTTTATATTATTACGCGCTAATAAAAACTTTTAATCGTTCGATCCAAGTTCTGAATTTTTGAACAATATTTTCATAGTGTGAGTTCCTTATGAGAATTTAAATTTAATCAGGAGTAAAATTTATACACGATTTTTATACTCTTTAATAGAATATATTATCCAGGAGTACATAACGCACTTAGTTTAGGAGTCGGAAAGTTTCGTCTAATATAATGTTACTCTAGTTGAAAATTAATTCGTATAATAATGAAATATGAAGGTCCCTAATTTTCAAGAATATGAATTGGAGAAATTATATTTTGTTTGTTTAGATAATATATTAGGCGTTTGTTTTTTAAATTTCTTAGGTTACTAGATTGAAGTCAATAGCATTGTACCTCTACAGCCGTTGCAAAGGCATTTCTGCAGGAACAGCCGAACAGAGAACATTTAAGAGAAACAAAAATGAAAGTATGAAAACTAAAGATTAGGAATTGAAGACATTCGTACAGGAGGTCCGGTCCAAGACCTCCACGAGAGAGACACGGAAGGAGAAAACGTAGGAATAAGGTATACTTATGTACATACAGAAACTAAACCTACAACAGACTTGTGCAACCAACATTGGTTACGCTGAGGTAGGTAGGTCGATCGAATTCACATCGAGGAATGCTAAATTCCCAAGGCACACCCACGAGGACAGACAGAATCAACGTGCCTCCTTGGGTGCAGCTCGGAAATCTTATCCATCCTCTCAAAGAAAGCAAAGTCTCAAAAATATACAATCCCCATGATCATACCCTCCAAAGCACTTCTCATGGAAGGCATCTCAAAGGAATGTATCTAAATTACATTTGCATATATATACTGTATATGATGAAATTCTTTCGCGCATCGTCATACATCAGCTATTTGTGAAAATAATACAGGACAGTATAGGCAGGATTTTACGGAACTGTATTGATGTTTGTTTTAAAATTAAATGAAAAATAGTGATTGAGAGTAAAATGATACTTTCTGCCGTTTTTTCACTCATTTTCCATGTGATTTACAAGTTGCAGGGGTCGAGCCAAATTTTTAAACAGTAATAATTCTCAGTCCTGCTAATTAAATTCTAGTTGCATTTGAATTATAATCACCAGCTTGGTCGACTGGTGAGCGAATCTGCTTGCGAGCGGAAAGACCCGGGTTCGAATCCCGCTGCCGACATGGTTGACGCGGCTAGAAATACAGCATGGGACTTGGATAAATAACCGAATAATTATCGAAGTAATTATCCGACATAAGAATGGGCCAGAAGGTTCGTTCCTATAACCTGATTCTATTCTATTCTATTCTAATTATAGTGAAGCTAGTTTCCCGTACGACAGTACAGCGCATGTACACTTGAAAGTGGCGTCAAGTTTAGTACTCTAAATGAATTATATCTTAAGGTCTTAAGTACACTCAATCTACGAGTATTTAATTTTTCAATACGTAAATTTAGTTTAAGAGAAAAGTATTAATTCAAGTATTCAAGTGCATATCATGTATTTAGTATTTAAATGCATTTGAACGTCGTATTGAGGCATTTAATGTATTTAGTGGTCATCACTGTCTATAATCAATATTTTACCAGGAGTAACCAATGATAATTCGTAAAAATTATTCTGAACTACAAAATTTCTTAGTACGATTTATAGTTACATACACTATATTGAACTTTTGGATGAATATTTATTACCTACTTGCAAATAATAATAAGATTTTAATCGAAAGTGGATTCGATAATACTATATTTGCATAAGTATATAAAGTTCCCCTCATCAAGTATAACACTGGCACACATCAACATATATGAAGAGTTCTAATACATCCTATCACTAATTGCGTTGAGCTGCAATATTTTTTTAATTTCCTTTAGAGTTCATGTCCTTCTCACTAGAAATACACAGTGTCCATAAAGTCTCAACAGCACTTCTTTTACAAACAGGATCCCTGAAATACACAAATGTAGAATGTGATTAAAAACTATAATAAACACTGAATAGAATAGAATAACTATGAATAAAATATCAATTGCATTTGTAATAATTTTTGAAATGGTAAAGAGACTTTATGGACACTATATTCGTTAGTAGAGAAACAGCAATTGACAAAAAATTTATCCTGTGTCTGTCATGGGAGAGTTGTTTACCCTAATATTTCTTATTAAATTTTTATTCCTGAGCAACAGAAGCAAGATTTTAGAAAGCACTGAAATAATTGCAGGGGTGCGGAGAGACGAAGAATGCTTAGTTCCATACATAAGTCACTGCTGATAAACATTTATGCTTCTGACACGAAGGAAATCTTTCAGTCGACCCTGAGCAATATAAATTTGTTAATATATTTAACCAACCCATTACTTAACGTTCATAATATCACTAAGATTTTCGTTGAAACCTTAGAAACGATGCCTGTAGATGTAAGTCTATGAAAATTCAGTTTTAATATATCATACAAATCCCAGTGTTTTATATTATCGCCATACGCCGGCATTTTCATGTTATTAGCAAAACTCAAAATATCTTAGTTTTGTTAAAAACATCACAAAGCTCGGTAATTATTTTCTCAGCTGAATAGCACCGTTAACCTAAGTTAAAAGTATTATCGGTTGCCATCACTTGTGTTAATTTTATTAAAATTTCCTATGACATCAGTTTATGTATGTGTCTGTGGTTATTGCAGTTTCACTGCTACTGCAGAATAGCTATACGGCTACTAAATTAAATAAAAATATACTGTAGTAAATATTGTATTCAGTTGTACACCAGAATGTACTAGGGCTTAATACGTTGACTCCGAAGTGGTACGTACGTATGTGGACCACTTTGGTTAGGTTCTGTAATTTTTTCAGATCCTTCTAGTGACTATGCGTACAAAGTGAAGATTTACACCGATCAGGCAATCGGAGGCAACGTGTTAAAACGACTCACCACCCGCTACTGTGCGTGTGAGGAGGGAAATGCTTATTCTTAATTTGTCGCTGGTAAATTTCATACTTATTAACAATATTCAGAGGCAGTATTAATCCCACTAGGCAGCATAATTCTAAGCATAAAGCTCTACAGTCGATGGCTGAGCGTGCAGTTCTCTCAATAACATGTGTTCTGTTCAGCTAAAAAATCGTAAAAGTTTCGTTCATTTTTGAACAAGTTTTTTTTCACACAAGTTATTTTGCTTATTTATGAATAGATAGGAATCATATTTACTTCTCCAAGACGAGATGCAAAGTTGTACACGAATCATGCATGAAAAACAAACACCGTAAAATTACTCTTTCATAATTGCTCTAATCGATAAAGGCTGTACGCTGCCTTTTAAGTAAAGAGCCTCAGGCTGTGGTGTTCGTTGACAACGTAAAGCTGTTCCCTTGATTGCGCTTTAATGAATGCCTAGATTGAAGCAATGCACGTTGCACCCCTAGACCTCACAAACCAAGCTCACGCCCTACAAAGGTTGTGTTGTATTGCACAGCTGCACCCTGCAACTATCGATACAGTTGCGTCTCTGTATACAGTTGTTCTTTGCTGGAGTTCATTCCCTCCATATTAGAACTCCAAGAAAATAAAAAAGAAAGAAAGGAACTTAATTTTCAATCTAGTATACAGTACAAATACAATGGATTCAAACGCAAACGTAAGGTTCGCACAATATGCTGTCCATTTTAAAGTGAGTTCATATAATAGGGCTAATACGGCCACATCTGGAGTATGTAGTATAATTCTGTTCTCATACACTATAACAAGACACTAATCAAATGGAGGGACTTCAGGGTACAGCATAGAAAATGATTCCTGAACTCCGCAATCTCAGCCACGAAAAGCGTCTGCAGCAGCCTGAACTCATCTCCCTAGAACAAAAAAGACTGAGAGGAAACCTCATCGAGACCTATAAATATCTCAATACATTTAACAACGTTTCCCTGGAAAGGATTTTCAGCAGACGATAACGTGAACCAGAAATAACGGCCAAAAAATAATAATAAGAAACTTCAAAACATCTCGGGAACTAAACTTCTCTCCAGCTACAATTGCCGGAACCTGGAGTCAGCTGCCCAAAAAATATCGTTTCTGCTGGCACTATAAACACATTTAAAAATAACATTGACAAATACTGTATTAAAAACCTTCCAGTATTATAAAGTACTGATTCAAGGTATGGCAAGCATATTATTCGGAGTAATTTTAAATGACATAGGAGGCGTCGTAATCCAAGAATGACTCAAACGGCTCGTTCCTGTCGCAATATTCTATTCTATTTTATTCCAAGTGACGAGAATAGTTGCTTAGAGTTTCTTCACTAGTCTTAAGATGTGAACGTTAAGAATTAGCAACCTGATCCTAATACATGTACTGTACGAGGTATCAAAATAAAGTAGATTAATTTTTTTCATTTTTCTATCCAGTTTGCGTTATTCTACCCTGCATCGAACCCGGCAACATTTCCTACGGAGTGTGATACACACCAAACTGATAAATTTGTTCTGGTGTGCAGATGTGAAGCATTTTTTTATTGCGTTCTTTAGCCATAAGAAGAGCTCACACCAATCTTACGTACATGTAAACAGAATGTGTCCTTTAGTGGAGGCAGTCTAGGCTTCATCTTTTCCTCAAGTTGTCTCAGTGACCGTAATTAATTAATGCAGATAAAGTGAAAATTCACACTAAGTTGTTAATATCACACGAAACCCAGAAGACGGGAACAGTCGTGGGAAGCAGCATCGTCAGTCTCAAGATATTGGTGTTCAAAATTGAAAACCCTTTCCCAATTCATATTCTGTATAGTACATTGAAAACAAAGTTTGCTTGTTTGTTTGCTGTCCAACAAAAAAAGGAAATGGGACATTCGTCAATTTGTAGAGGAGAAAGTGTGTCTCAAATCAAAAATAGAAGCTAGAAGTTTTTTCTAAACTTTTTTATGAACTTCAGGAAGCGGGGATACCCTTCAAACATAATGAAACACAAAACAATGTATTTCTAATAAATTTTATACATAGAATATGATGCAAAATTGATTTTTACAGTCTCTCATCATATAATCCTAAGGCAAAGAATAATATATAGCAGGTAATTTAAAAGCGATGCTCGCGGCTGAAACACTTTCGCAAAACTTGAAAATTATTTCAAAATGAATGTGCGAATCAGATTGAAACTTTAAGTTACGATGTTTAATTAGCTGGTCGGTCACTGAACGTAATGAGATGATAATAGCCAAAATATAAGTTATTCTTATGATTAACTGAAAACTTCATAGAACTCGAGAAAATCGAAAGTTACAACATAATTGTCACTTATTATATCATAGTGTAAACGACATTTAAGTGCATAACGAGATTGATACTAGTGCTTAGTTTTATTTCAGAACAGGGCTACGGTGATTACAAATCTTACGGCCATAACTAACGTCCTGGATGTTATTCGATTGTTCTAGCAGCCGCTTATCAATGAGAAGCCCCTGCACTACATTACAACATTAAAGAAAAGACACACGCAACATTGAGCAAAAAAATCAACTATTTATATTATCTTTAATACAAAAGATATTCATAAAAATGTCAATCTACGGTTAGTTTACGGCAAGTTTAAGGCGTACTACAATCTAATTATATATTTATTGGTACTGACTAAAGCTTCTATAAATACTTCACCCAGGCTCTGGTACGAAGTTTGATGGTTTTCAAGTACCTTACTTCCATTTATTTATCTTGTAATTTATTTCATGTACATTGTCAACGAAATGAAAAATGCTTATGTTTTAGAATGATTATTTCACAAAATATGCGCAATACCAGAGTGAAATGTAACGATTTTCTGACATGTTTATGGCTCATAATATACTGTGTAAGTAAGCCAGTTCACATTCATTCTTAACGCAGGCATTTAATGTAGAAAACTAACTATATCTGTTTACTGCTTCTTCTATTTTTGTTCCTAAATCCAACCATCTGCTTCAGAAAATCCATTAGGAAATTTGGCTCATGGCTGATAACATCGTTGCAGTTTGTTGTGTCTGCTCAAAGTTCCGGAAGCCATTAGAATAATTTGCTTGAACTACACTCTGGAAGCGGCTGCTGAGAACATAACTCATGTTCTCTGAGTGTTGTAAAGTGTGATGCAGTGAGCACAATTCAAGAAACAAATTAAGAAACTTGTTTGTTGCACGACTGCGGAATTTTACGGAGATGTACACGGGTACAGTAATGCATTGTGGCACACTGAGCACAATTTAAACAAAATTAAGAAGCTTGTTTATTGCACAACTGTGGAATTTTACGGTGATGCACACTGTTACAATGATGCACTATGATGCGGCGAGTACGATTCAACAAACGAATTGAGAAGTCTGCAGAGTTTCAGCTCTTTGCTGCTGTAAGAACTTCTTATCTAAAGTGGAATGCATTGGGCTGAGTGAGGCCTCGTAGGACCTATTGTAGAGCATGACAAGCCTGCCGCCCTCAAGTGAAGCGTGATAACCTCAAGTGCAGCGGACTTGATTGAAAAACTCCTCCTGCTTACGAATGAAGTCTTCTGAGACACGTGCTGTCGCAGCCCTAGCAACACTGACAGCAGGATCCTTGCTGCACTGGTTCCGAAAAAAATCATGTAATAGGGATCTCTTTGATTATTCAATAAACAACTGAAGAGAAGGAATAGTTTTGGAATCTTTTCAATCAACAAGTTAGGTAACAGAGTAAATTAATCTGGTTACTGCACTGGTTCTGAAAAGAAAAACAATGTAAGTTTGAATTTATTTAAAAGGTAATTGAGGTACAAGAATCAACGAGCCTCGTTGTAGCACGTGTTATGAAACGATTATTTCTTTAATACCCAACATAGGTGAAACAAAGACCTGGTTTCCAAGTGCAAAGATATTGCAAATGTGAGACTTTTTGCAACGATTTGTATTTAAAAATTGCAAGCATGAAACCTTATTTATTATCACAACTGTACATTCATGCAGCACAATGTAGCATAAATCACTTGATTACAACTAGCAAACAACTTCATCACCATTACTAGCATTATTTTGGATAGTCATCTGAACGTAGTTATTTAATTGTTAATCACGAGTCCACGCCCACGTTCAGCGACTCACAAATGTAAACATTTAATGTGATTTAATCAGACAATGACATCATTATTTGTACGTATTAATGATCCAGCAAAGTTGTGGCAATCACAATTATAAAATTGTTTGTTGACCAACTAGGTACATACCACAGCCGTACTTCACTAATTGTTCACAACAAACTCGACCACCATGTTTTTGTTGCAGTCCATAAATCAGCAGGGCATGATGTACGTCTGTCTGTACGATCAAACATGCACTACAACAGAAGATAAATTAAACTCTTTCATTACTTCGTTATTTCTTGAAATTAAGCATAGTATAAAATGATTGATTTCGATGGATGAAATTGTGTCAGCAGAATATAGTCATTCTGGCGAGTGGACAACCGTCATTGCTTCGTTAGCACCCGAATCAGTAAAACTTGAAACAAGGCGATCAAATTGTGTTGAAATGTTTAAATTATGTGTTGAAACGTTGAAATTGTGTGTTGAAACGTGAATTATGTGTTGAAACGTTGAAATTATGTGTTGAAACATTGAAATTGTGTGTTGAAACGTAAATTATGTGTTGAAACGTTGAAATTATGTGTTGAAACGTTGAAATTGTGTGTTGAAATGTAAATTATGCATTAAAACGTTTAAATTGGGTTGGAACGTTGAAATTTTGTGTCGAAGCGTTCAAATTATGTGTTGAAATGTTGAAATTATGTGTTGAAACGTTGAAATTATGTGTTGAAACGTTGAAATTATGTGTTGAAACGTTGAAATTGTGTGTTGGAACGTAAATTATGTGTTGAAATGTTGAAATTATGTTTTGAAACGTTGAAATTGTGTGTTGAAACGTGAACTATGTGTTGAAACGTTGAAATTGTGTGTTGAAACGTGAATTATGTGTTGAAACGTTGAAATTGTGTGTTGAAATGTAAATTATGTGTTAAAACGTTCAAATTGGGTTGAAACGTTGAAATTATGTGTTGAAATGTTGAAATTATGTGCTGAAACGTTCAAATTATGTGTTGAAACATTGAAATTACGTGTTGAAATGAAGGACGTCATTGAAATGAGAAGTGACTGAAATGGTGAGTCATACTGATGATGAGTCCCAGAAATGATGTGAGAGAGCAAGTAGCTCCTAACAAGGCTGACCTCGACACAGCCTTCATTTCAATTGCTAGGCGCCATTCACAAGTCTCATTCATCGAGGAGATACTACCAGTCTCGTGTGATGTGACGTGAATTTCATGCCCCCCCAATTACCCCAAACAAGGGCTAACTGTGCACAGAGACCTACTCGCCCTCTAGCTACTCATTCAAGCATGTTTTGCTCAACTGTACGAGTCTACCGCTATGTCTAAGTCGGAGGTAACATGTTTATCGTTTCTTGTCTATTCCTTTTCAGAAAATAAATAACTGAATTCACTTTATTGCGATGTATCACACAGTAGAGTAACACAGTAAAGTGTCGTACACTACAGGGCAGATCCGCAAAACAAAGGATCGGGTTACAATTTTTTAACACTGACATCTTGACTGGTGATGCTTCTGAGGACTCAATTTACACTTGAGCTATACAGTTCCCTTAATTTAGACTTCAAATCCCGTATATAATCCTACTAAGTTTTGTCAGGCTGTGCCCGCGTGTGGATATGTAGACGTTAAATTGTTATTGTTTGAACGTGAATTGTCATGTCTCTGCGTATCCTGATTGATTCCATTTCGATTTAAAATCTGTTATATATTCACATTGACGTGATATAAGTTCAAGGTTGTTAATTCTATTTTCTTTCATATTCAATAAAAATTTACTAGTGCACCGATAACTCGTCAAAGATTTTCTTAGATCGACCAAAGTACATGGATAAGTAGCCATTAAAAAGCTCAATCCAACTCAATGTTAAGTTGTAAAACGATAGATGGTCACGCACAAGCATGTGTTGGTACTAAAAACACCGCTAATTTCCAAGTCTCAACACATGCAACATGGATGGCACAACTCAGCACGCTCAGGATGAACATAGCCATAGAAATAACAATATTTTGCCCAGAGCTTCTCCAAGGCGTTGAAAGTCAATTTGCATACAATGTTCCAGCCTGTTGTGACTGGAGAATATCTTTCGCTTCATTCTCAACCACGAAGATTCCAAATATTAATGTGCTCCAGCGGTAAGCTTTCATGTGATCGTAGCTTCATACACAACTGAATGGAGGTGAACGGTCTCTTCTGCTCTGAAAACATGATCGCGAGGTTCTTTGGCTTACGATCATGTAGTAGAGGTAGTCCATATTTTGTGTTTGTTGTTGTACTCAGTGCTTTGAACACGATTCACTACTGAAAAGAAAAAGTGTAATTCAGTGGAATACCTACCAATAAATCTCTGTCCACTCAGTTTAAGCTCTTTTACTTACGGAAAGCATTGCATGGAATAGTTCAATGATAAAATAAATATCTATCAGGACACAATTTGCGTTGTTCCAAGTATTCGAATCTATGATAGCAGCAATAACTCCTCAACGAACATTCCGTACAAACAAATTAAAATCTATTTAAACATACCTTTGCTATGATGTATAACATCGTAAATAATTCACGTCTACCTTACAACATTTAAAGTTTTTGGATAATGAAAACGTGTTGTGCATACTTTGATGCGCGGCTGCTCATTTAAATATCCTCAAAATAATATCCAAGTCCAGACAACACGTCCTAGTGTCACTGCAGGCACAACACGTCCTATGTAGTGTCACTGCAGGCACAACACGTCCTAGTGTCACTGCAGGCACAACGTCCTATGTAGTGTCACTGCAGGCACAACACGTCCTAGTGTCACTGCAGGCACAACACGTCCTAGTGTCACTGCAGGCACAACACGTCCTAGTGTCACACGCATTAACATAAAAAAATTTATATCCAATAATTTTTTTGCATGTCGTTCTAATTTTTACACATTTTCCACGAAAAAATATTTAAACTTGAAAAGGTAATAAAGTTTTAATTTAGCGTGCTACCATGAACTAAATGACAATTTCTCAGTAGTTGAAATTGAATAGAACTTGTGCATCGATGGTATTTCCGTACTCGTAAAATAATAAAAAATATCCAGTCAGATCATTTAATTATTTCTCAAATTTTAGAACAAAATATCGACACACAAACCACCCTTTAAAATGCAGGCAATTCTTAAATAAAATAGAAATTACTGTACAGGCAATTGCTGTCAGAAACTGTTACTCTGACGGTACAAAATTCTTCAG
Source organism: Trinorchestia longiramus (assembly GCA_006783055.1). NCBI lineage: Eukaryota > Metazoa > Arthropoda > Malacostraca > Amphipoda > Talitridae > Trinorchestia > Trinorchestia longiramus. Next base: position 55,226 of record VCRD01002420.1, on the reverse strand, counting down.
AAAATCAGATACTTGAATACAATCAAACTTTATTTGTCCTGAGTGGTCAGAAAAATTGACTCCAGAGATAATGAAACACACATGATTAAAGCGAGAAAAATACGAAGAATGTGCAGATCTTCTCATACACATACTCTTCGTGTAAGAAACTTATTATGGGGCTCGGAGAACTGAAGATACGCAACGTCGCAATCCGAACATAATACATACGATACTTCAAATCTAATAGAATATGTTATTTGCGTCAGAAATAGCAATGGTGAAGAGAAGGCAATGTATAGGTTGAAGAAATGCACAATCGACCACATAGGCTGAAGAAAAGCAATAATCGACCACATAGGCTGAATAGAAGCAATAATCAACCACATAGGCTGAAGAGAAGCAATAATCAGCCACATAGGCTGAAGAGAAGCAATAATCAGCCACATAGGCTGAAGAGAAGCAATAATCAACCACATAGGCTGAAGAGAAGTAATAATCAGCCACATAGGCTGAAGAGAAGCAATAATCGACCACATAGGCTGAAGACAAGCAATAATCGACCACATAGGCTGAATAGAAGCAATAATCAACCACATAGGCTGAAGAGAAGCAATAATCGACCACATAGGCTGAATAGAAGCAATAATCAACCACATAGGCTGAAGAGAAGCAATAATCAACCACATAGGCTAAAGAGAAGCAATAATCAGCCACATAGGCTGAAGAGAAGCAATAATCGACCACATAGGCTGAAGAGAAGCAATAATCAACCACATAGGCTGAAGAGAAGCAATAATCAACCACATAGGCTAAAGAGAAGCAATAATCAGCCACATAGGCTGAAGAGAAGCAATAATCGACCACATAGGCTGAAGAGAAGCAATAATCGACCACATAGGCTGAAGAGAAGCAATAATCAACCACATAGGCTGAAGAGAAGCAATAATCAACCACATAGGCTGAAGAGAAGCGATAATCAACCACATAGGCACATGCAACGAACAAAACTCTGCTGTTGAATCCTTCACGCCAACACTGTGACGGAATCTGCCGAGTGATGAGTAAAAGCCAGGCTAGGGGTTGACTAACAGGCCTGACTAGCTCCCTAGAGGGCTGAATGATCGAAGATACTTTGAGCAGTGACATCACACCTAATTACGGAACGCATGGCTTCTCTTTGGGATTTGTTGCTTGTTGCAGTGACGCAAAGAAGCTGTGGTGGGTGCATGTTGCGTGGTATGGGTGGAAGCTGTAGTCGAAAACAAGGATAAGAAAGATATGTATGCATAAGATGTCCACAAACTTGCATATGATTATAAATTGAATGATTTCATGTTTCGCGATTTTCTTCCCATCTTCAGAAAAAAAGTTAGGAAAATGATATCGATATTCGGTATCACGAGTTATTCCATTGTTTACCCCGTTTTATTTTGAAAGAAAAAGAGGAATTAAACAATGCTGCTTTCCCGCATTATTTTATTTTATTGGGTTTGAAGACTTGGAGCTTTGAGGAAGAATTGTGTTGGAGGTAGTCCTTATGAAGCGCGAGCGGCCTGAGATGTTCAGGTGACCCAACCAACAGTTATTGTAAATATGATATATGGAATGAATTTTATCCGAACACGACCAGCAGTAAGAATTAAAAAGTAAATATGATATACGGAATGAATTTTATCCCGGACAGGAAAATGTGTCTGTCTTTTTCACGCAGGGAAAATTAACCATTATCAACCTCATCGTAATTGCAATGATATGAGGAAAAATACTTTTAAGGATCAAGAAATAATTATCAAAGAATACACAAAACTGGAAAATAAGCAGTCGTAAGTTCTCAAGTCGAGTTTCAATGCATAATGAATTGTTCTGCGTAAAAACCTAACAGAAGCAAGTTGTTTTTGTAAGAAATATCGTTATTAAGCGTCTCGTAACCCATTTCTGATTCCGCATCAAGTCGTAAATCACCCAATGTTTGCACATTCTTCCACTCTTTGTACATCACCCACTGTTTGTACATCACCTACCGTTTCTATAATACATCATGTTTTTTGTACAAACGTTAAGAAACATCTTGCACAATACACCATTGTATGACGAGAATCAACACCTACAACTTAGAGCAAATATCTACCAGAAGTTGCTTCAGCTTACTACCCTCCCTCATTATTGTGTTGGAGCACGAGCTCAATGAATTCTTATTCATTTTTACTGAATGACGATCGTTTATCTACTGCAAGTGTCCTCATTTACACTGGCTGAACTAGAGTCAATAAATTCAACGTCCTCTTCGGTGCTTGTTTTTACAAGCTCACATTGATAGAATTAAAAGGCAGGTGTTGAGGCATGTTCTTGTTGAGCAACGTGCGCAGAGTTGTATAAGCAAGGTCATCTTTGTAACTCGTGTAACTCGTACGCATGTTATCAGGTGTAGTAAACTAGGCTTCTCAATGAACGCTAAATACACGTTTGCTTTAGCGGCATAAGCAAGATCTGAAGCAGGTTTCTAATTTTAGAGAGACGTTGAATGTTCATTAACAAGAAGAAATTAGCAGAGATAATTTTTGACCTTCTCGTGTTACATTGAAGTGCATCTTCCCTGTTGGGATATTACCTTTTTTACCAAAATGTTGTACTTAGCAAGAAGTAAAGGTTACAGTTTCAACAGTAAAATATTGTGTGTCAATCATTACTTTCAAAACAACTAAATCTAAAGTTCTTAACGCCCTCATACACATTTAGTTACCATCGTCTAGCATTAGTGTTATTACCTGCAAAAAAATTATTAGGCCATCTCTCTGTCTCACTCACAACACCTTTACAGCCTACAAAAATATTTATTGGATGATCCCGCCAAAGGCTACACGATCCTTCAAAGGGCGAAGTTAAAGAGCTGAGATAGCCTTAATGTTGGAGGAGGTGATATGGTCTCAGATACCATGAGACGCAGGCTCTAATTTCGCCGGCGAACAATACAGCAAATTATGACCTATACTCCACCAGTGGACAGCTGGGCTGTGGAACAGAATGCTTTGTAGGATACGTGCATGAATTTGTAAGTGAGGTGTCAGTGCTGCCAGATGCTAAATATGTCTTCCAAGGTTTAGCATAAAAATATTCATTGGTGATTAAGAGTCATTTCAATATTTTGAGAGTGTATGGAACGTTTTTTGCATTATGGAAGGTGATGATAAGCAGATGGATAAACCGCAGAAATGATACATGGTAGCAAAAACAAACATCAAAAGTTTGTTTCTTCCTTCACAGTTGCGTTTCTAAAACATCAAGTTTGGTGCACAAATGAACAAATATTACCTACAAAATAATTGATCTGATATACCTTCGCTCTATCATGTTACATGCTAAGCTACACTAGTAAGCTCAAATTCCACAAGAAATTAAATGAGACTCAACTGAATGAAGAAATTGACGAGTTTATGCACGAAGTTCTTATATTAAGTAACGTTAGAGTTTCACATGTACAATGACGACTTCATTTCTCCTTGCTCTCACAAGTTGGATACTATCCACCGTAGTGCACTACAAATTCCGTAAAAAATTATATGAACTGAACAAAAGATTTTGACTCATTCAGAGCTCAAGTAGTACGGATTCCGTTTATCACCAGCTTGGTCGACTGGTGAGCGAATCTGCTTGCGAGCGGAAAGACCCGGGTTCGAATCCCGCTGCCGACATGGTTGACGCGGCTAGAAATACGGCATGGGACTTGGGTAAAACAACCGAATAATTATCGAAGTAATTATCCGACCCAAGAATGGGCCAGAAGGTTCGTTCCTATAGCCTCATTCTATTCTATTCTATTCTAAGGATCATAGGAATAATATACTGTGTATTTAACTATGACACTATTTTAAAATTGAGTCGTAGAATTCAGTCAGAGGAAATAATGGAATAGTGTCCCTTTTTTATTGTTCATTTAAATTATCCGCCGTATTATTAATTAAAATTTATTCTTACATCATGCCAGTTGAATTTCATGACATTACCTCTGTATGACATTGACGATCGCTCATTTTCAACTCACAAGACGACAGCATTCGTACAATTAACTTTATCTTCAAGTAATCTAAGGTAATTTCGTTTTCTCTGTCATAATCCTTAAGACAACAGATAAGGAACTACTGAATAAATGTTGAACTTCATGTGTCAGTCACCAAACTTTCCTTCGCAGTAATGAGGCAACCTCCAGCAATCTGCCAATCACAGGCCTCGTTGTGCTAGCCCTCATCTAACTTAAGAGTGTGATTTAACGTACTTTTGAGTCAAATTTTAAAAGATTATGTTACACTCGACGTAAATCACTTCAACGAACGAGAAAGTTACCGTAGGGAACCCATATTTTTTGGGGATGTAGTAATGTACACAAGAACAACTACCCAATCACAAACGTTGTTGTTCTAGCCCTCATCTAACTCAAGAGTCTGACTTAATATAAATTGGCATTACTCCATTATACGTATATTTCGAAAATGAAATCACATTCTAAATTCTTTATTTCATTTTGCTTTTATGAGACCTGCAAATGCGTGAGATCATTTTACCACCCTCGTAATTGCTCTACCAAAGTAGGTTAATAAATCCCTGTTAAGTTGACCAAGTAAGTTCATAAGTTCATGTTATATGACACATGGACCGACAGACGACATTTAAGGGGTCTGGCCCCACAGGCGACATTTAGCCTGATTACTTCCGGAGAGCCTAATGAAGACGTGCTTTCCTTTGTTTGGCTGAGAACAAAAACGTCAGCTTTTGTGTGCGATGTGCTTTACGTCCTCATTTTAATCTTCATTCTCCTCTCAATTCCCGTATACAACCAGTAACTTACAGGCAGAGTAGAGAATGTCGGTTTTCAAACACGCATTTTTTGAACATAGCGGGGATAATGTATTCCAACATGATCCTGCTGGTAATGAAATTAATAATAAACTAACGGGAGTCTAATTTAACTGAACCGATGATCACTTCCCCTGAAGAAAAAGCTTAGCTCGTTTTATCCTTAACTTTAAATTCAAGAGAGTATTGAGAATTTAATAGGAAATAATTATCACAAGTACACATACACGCATTAATCAATCATCGCATTTTATTAAGAGAGTGTCAAGTATTCGTCATACACCGAAGCACGAAAACTTCGTCTTTTCCAATGACTGAACTTTTATTAAGAGAGTGTCAAGTGTTCGTGATACACCAAAGAACAAAAACTGTCTTATCAAAAGACTGAACTTTTATTAAAAGAGTGTCAAGTGTTCGTGATACACCAAAGAACGAAAACTGTCTTATCAAAAGACTGAACTTTTATTAAAAGAGTGTCAAGTATTCGTGATTCACCAAAGAACGAAAACTTCGCCTTTTCTAAAGCCTGAACTTCGCGAGTTCCATACAACTCGTTTGTAGCAATTTATCAAGCATGAACTAGCACTGCAATCCGGCATCGAGCGAACAGCATCAGCATAAACGATGTCTGGAGACCTGGAGTCGGGATGCACGTATCGGCATTAGTTAGGAATTAACGACAGAAATCGTGACGGCCAAGAGAATCTTAATGTTCTTTCAAGAAGACGTCTCTATGCGTGCTGCTGGGTTGACTGAAATATTCTTTCAATTCTCGTTGCCCTGAAGAATTAGTGGGTTTACGCAAACCAAACTGAAAATGCATGATGAGCTCGGTAAACAATCTTTAGTTCCCAGTAAGGCCTGGGATTCCACTTATTTTAATACATCTGTAAACTCGTAGACCTCAAAGTCAGAGTAACTAAACGATTGGACATACAGGGTGTCCCAAAAAAACGTGCTCACTCTTTCACTGCCTATTAGTCATCCATTTTGTTTTGATTTAGGTATTTATTGGCATATATACCAGTCTGATGAATTCAAATAAATAAAATAACATTAAATTTGATATAATTAAATGTCATGTAAGAAAACTTTATCATTCGCTCCCGAGTCTAGACTTTCTTTAGTAATAGGCAATCAAAGAGTGAGTAGTTTTTTGGGGCTATATGAATCTAAGGTATGAACCTAAGCGTTTGATTTACACGTAGGTTCATAACTTTATTGTAGCCAAACTCAGAAGCCAACCAAAATCATCTTTTTCTGACCAATCAGAATCGGCCGCAGTCGCAACGCAGAAGCGGTCTAAAGAGACCTAAATCCGGTCACCCCTCTCTTGTCATACGATGTCAGGTTTCAAAGAGACCTATTAGCTCTAGCTGTACTTTTATTCTCTTAAAACGAATAAAAATAATGTTGTCTTTACTAGAATAAGCACGTCTACAGCTGCTCCTATCATTCATCTACAGAGCTATAGCGTGTCACACACCTACGCACGTCTACGTGCACCCTCATTGCACTGCACACAGCTGCATTACGCACGTCTACGTGCACCCTCATTGTACCGCACACAGCTGCAGTACGCACGTCTACGTGCACCCTCATTGCACTGCACACAGCTGCAGTACGCACGTCTACGTGCACCCTCATTGTACCGCACACAGCTGCAGTACGCACGTCTACGTGCACCCTCATTGTACTGCAAACAGCTGCATTACGCACGTCTACGTGTACCCTCATTGTACCGCACACAGCTGCAGTACGCACGTCTACGTGCACCCTCATTGCACTGCACATAGCTGCAGTACGCACGTCTACGTGCACCCTCATTGCACCGCACACAGCTGCAGTACGCACGTCTACGTGCACCCTCATTGCACTGCAAACAGCTGCAGTACGCACGTCTACGTGCACCCTCATTGCACTGCAAACAGCTGCAGTACGCACGTCTACGTGCACCCTCGTTGCACTGCACACAGCTGCAGTACGCACGTCTACGTGCACCCTCATTGCACTGCACACAGCTGCAGTACGCACGTCTACGTGCACCCTCATTGCACTGCACACAGCTGCAGTACGCACGTCTACGTGCACCCTGCGAGCAGCTGCATTACGCACGTCTACGTGCACCCTCATTGCACCGCACACAGCTGCAGTACGCACGTCTACGTGCACCCTGCGAGCAGCTGCCGGGCCCAAAGATCCCCTCAGAGAGACAGGAGTGTTTACCTGAGCAGTGAAGCTGCTCTAGCAGAGACGTCAACAAAGTCTGTTGACATCCTAAATTTTGCTGTCACCGAAATCTTGCTCGCTGCAGCCAAGATTCATAACTAGACAGGCAAACTACGAATTTCTTACGTTTTATAAATGAAGTGAAGTAGGAAGTAATAAATAATATTGTTGTGCTTTGTAGCTCTGATACACCATTGAGACGGTTTCATAATTTCATTGTAAGGGTTTATCATTAAGATAAACGTTTGCAACTTTACTCTCAAATGTACGAATGAAATCACAGTTGTATACTGTCGTTCGTTGAGAATATCTATTTTCTTCAGGTGTTTTCGTTCAAGTTAAGTTTGGAACAAACGTTTTGTTGCTGCTGCCTTTTGTGCATTGCGACTGTTTCTGTGTTATGCGCAATTGGAATTCTATTTTCTGTGATCGCACGATGCTGCCCTTATGAAATACTCAACGCGAGGCGGAAAGGCTGAACATTTGAAGCCCTAAATGTTATGTTATTTTAGAAGCACCCTGTAGCAGACAGAACACCACCTGACAACCCTGTGTTACTTAATGACAAGCAGGGCAAACATTCCCTATTGTTTGGACGTCAAGTTTATTGATTGCTCTAATTGACAGTTGACAAAAAAATGACAGTTACAACTACAAGTGACAGTTGGTAAAAGAGTGGCAGTTAAAAGTACGAGTGACAGCTTACACTGCATTCATCCATTCATTGTGGTATGCATTTGACTAGGCAGTGAGGCAGGCAGGTGGTGAGGCAGGCTGGTGATGAGGCAGGCTGGTGATAAGGTAGGCTGAGGACGCAGGCTGGTGAGGCAGGCAGGTGGTGAGGCAGGAGGGTGTTGAGGCAGGCAGGTGTTGAGGCAGGCAGGGGGTGAGGCAGGC